>OZ026549.1:1952632-1965132 GCA_964020155.1 Chondrilla cf. caribensis | reverse complement strand
CTGTGCAAATCTTTTCTCGATGGAATTGCGTCTAGCCCAATGAGGACACTCACGTCTATCTAAACGATAGCACGTCTTGGAACTTCGGCACTTGATTGATGGCTAGGTCTATGCCTTAAGTTTGCCTACAATTTCAATTCCAGCACAGCTACCTATTATACTATATTATACTCCTTACATTCGCACAACTTCGATCGTTCAATGTTGACCCCAGTGACCCCATTATTGTGGGCGGTGGGCAGAAAAATTCATAATATTATGGTCTATTATGAAACACACCATCACCATACATGGTCTGTAACCCAAGGTACATTCCGAGGTGCTTACTACTTGTCAATGAATTGTATGGGAGTGACTGTGGGAAAACGCTGAACACCTTCTAGTGTAGCTCATGGTAGAGGGGCATGCATGTCAAGCTGATATAGGTTTCAGACCTTGCTGGGGGCTAAATCTAAGTTATAAAACACTCATGCACCTTCTCTGAAAGTGGTTTGTAACCTTAACTTCGATTCAGAGGTGCTTAATACTTCCAATGATAAAATATGGGAGAGAATATTATTAAAATTTAAGTATCTTCCTTAAGTTTGTAGTTCATGGCAGAGGTTGTGTGTTAAACTGATAGTTGTCCAATATACCTAGTTGCATGGGGACTGCATGGGTTTAAAAAAATAATACCTTCTGGCATACCTTAAGGCAAAGAGGACGTGTCAAGCTGACATATATTTGTTGTGTGCTTGTGTACATGCACAAGGTAGGTACATAGTCTCTTGTATAGGTAGGAATATCTCTAAACTATTACACAATTGAACACAGGTAGATACAGAGTCTCTTGTAGAGGGAGGAATATCTCCAAACTCTCACTTTGAGCTCTTCTTACTGAGATCCTGACTTCATGCATTTTCTGAAACATATATCATGTACTCATGTACAGTATGCACAGTAGATGTACATATAAACTGGTAATTCCAAACATTCAAAATTGCACGTGTAATTTTATAAGAGCATTATATTCAAATCAGACACGCAAATGATATTAGTAGACATTATATATAGAAACAGTTGACAAGCTAGTGTACAATTAAAGTCATGATCAGATCCAACAGCTTCAGGCTATGTAATAGTTCTGCTAGCCTCAGTTTAGATCCAATTAGAGTTCAGTTCTAATTGCGACGTACCTCAAAATTAGTATGTTCATTGGTTTAGTGCACAGTATAGCTATATAGCTACCTATAGCAATGTCAGTGCACTGTATTTCCTGTGCTGCAACAAGTAACTCAACAGACAAGTGATTGCCATAACTAAAACTAAGAAATATGTTAGTTCAGAACTATATATTGAACTACGTACGAACATAGAAAAAAACATATAATTTACAAATACTCATAACTAAAGCTTCCTATATATACTATCATACCCATTAATTTTGTTATTGCGCAATATTTTCACCAGGATTAAAATGGAGGAAGAAGTTTGAGCTGCGTGCCTAAGCAAAGTATACACACGCGCGCCATATCTATCCTATTCCTGACGGTCATGAGTAGTCGAATGGACTTCCTGATGATACTTACTACTCCTTATAGAAAATATCGAGAATTCACTGAGAAATGGCCGAGGTCTTACAGTATCTACGTTCTTATCTGGCTAACCATCGTGTATCTCATCAATCAGATGGACCGGTTTCTCGTCGCAATCTCGAGTAAGAATGTTTTCAAGGATCTGGACTTTGGTACTCAGGGTTGCCTCCCTATCGGAGCGCTGAAAGCTGTAAACGGTAGTTGTGCTAGCGTGTACTGTGAGCGTATAAAGACCAGTAACAGGTGAGTCATGTAGCGTTATAGCATACGCAAGTACATAGGTATGTACGGTAGAAACTTGGAATGGTACTGTGTATACCAGGGTAGAACGTGGTAATTGGGGACACCAGGACAATTTGGACACACGACCTGTGACCCATAGACGCTCAATAACTATGCTGCAACTACCCTAATACTCGGCTATTGATTAGAAATAACGTCAGTGATAATCTTCACATGGGATTGACCAGTGGTAGACACTTGAACACGGTTCATCGTTATCAAAGTTCAAAGACACCCTTCCAATATGACGTATAGTATACCATATTGCCCAGTGTTACCCTGTGTAGATTGGTATGCAGGAACATGTTGTGGTATCATGTAGAGGTAGCTAGGTAGGTAGGTATGGAGGATATATGGAGTGGTATGTCATATAGAAATATGGTTTGTGGATGGGTACGTACATTTGTCAGAACTTGGTACAGATGAGTGTGGATTGAAATTCACCTCTTTGGACCAGGTCAGAAGTGAGCTGTGAAATGAGATGCATGTCCTGAGGTCGAATGTGGAACTCTTTAAGCTTTGAGCATTAATCTGTTTGAAATACACATTTTAATGAGAGTTCGATGTTAAGTGCAATTTGTACATAAAACATGACTCATTGCAATATGCAGTCAGGACAAAAGACTGTTATTTCACTGTGTCACTTTATACACAATTAAATTCGTGAAAATTCGACATTATTGTTAATAATCACACTCTGAGAGCATACAGTACAAATATACACACATTTTTTCCACAATAGCACTCAACCGGGAATATAATCACTCCCACACACAATTCAATTTAATTTATATTGTCTGGCATATGTATAATCGTGTCAAATGGATTGTCTTTCTATCCACAGTTGTGATTTGGACCCAAAGTGTGTGTGGTCATATCTCGGATCAGGGACAGAGTACCAAGTACTGGCTGGACCGGCCTTCATCGTCATTTTCACCTTTTGTGCCATTCCCCTCGGTTTCTCTGCCGGCTTCAAGAGGATCAACAGAAAGCTAATTCTCTCCCTGAGTGTTGTGCTGTGGAGTGTGATGACACTGCTTGCTTCATTTACAGAGAACTTTGGTCAACTATTGGCAACTAGGATTGGCCTTGGGTTATTGTAAGTTACTAATTATCTTCGTATACGTATGTGTCCTGTGTGTTTGTGCACGTATGAGGTGTGTATGTAATAATTGTATCCTGGTGTCCACAATTTATACAGAGTATGTACAAATAGTTCAATATAAATTAAAATGAGCAGTAGAAAGTGTTTACTAATTTCCTGCCAGGTTTTCAATCCGTTGATCCTAACAATGAAACCCATCCTGTGAACTATGCTGTTTCCCATGCACACATCAGTGACCTGTACTTCAGCTCTGATGTATGGGCACTTTCTTCTTGATCTTTTACCAAACAAGGATACAAATACTGTGAATAATCGTAATCCGCCGCAATTCGTTTTCGAAGAATATGGTGGATAAACGAGTTTGGCGGATTAACTGAATATTCATTTGTACTTGTACATTATATTGGCACTGAGATATTGTGATGAATTAGAAGGTTTGGTGGATAGAGCGGTGGCGGGTTAACGAGAATTCACTGTACCCTAGTATCATCTATGTATGTAATATACACATGTACTGCACATGCAATGTCTGGGGTCCTGTCCCCTGTGAAACGGTCACTGTGTATACACTGTACTGTATATACACATGTACACACATACGTACATACGTACATACAGTATGTATAAAATGTTTGCATTGTGAATTTAAAAGTTTAAAGAAAACTTACAAAATTATAATAGCATTTTGAGTGCTAACAGAAAACATGATGAAATAAGGGTTTCTAATGCACTCAATTTGAATCTTTGTGAAATGAACTTTTGATTTCAGAACATTTTTCGTTCTTGATATTTCTCTCATCATTTCCACCCCGAAGAGGGTGGTCTTTCATATGGGGATCTCATGGATGATGGTATATACTTATGTATCCCACTGTAGCAGGCCTGCAGGGTTAAAACACGTATGTATCCATGTATAAATGTATACGTACAACATAACTACTTTTTAAACATCCCTGAAAACTCAAAATTGTCATCTTGGAAATTCTGCATACACATGCACATATGTACATATGTGTGTGCAGGTGTACACATGTGGCTGTTCTGATGTTTCCTTAATTCCCTCTCCTCCCTCATGTGCCATTGAAGTGAATCGGTGTGTACGCCATATGCCACCAGTATCTTGGTCGACTACTTTATGGAGGTAAGTTTAGCCTGTCTGCTGCACTGGAAACTGCTAACTACCTAGCATCGTTGTACAGCGGAACCTGTCTATTTGGGACACCCAAGATTCTACTAAGACTGGTCTTTGTAGACAGGCAGTATTTGCATAAAACCATTGTACTTGGTACATATGGGTAGTCCAGTAATGGTCTCCTAGGACAGGTTGTCTACAGTACAGGTTCCATTTTCTTCTGAGTACACTTTTGTCTGTCATGTTTCTTTTGTGTGTGTTCTGTCATGTTTTTTTTTGTTTTTTTTTGTTTTTTTTTTTTGTGTGTGTAGGTCGGCGTTGTCTGTGGGTGTTGTTGTTAATGTTGTTGTTTGCATGTTCACATCTTCATTTCTGCTGGAATATCAGCAACATTGGCAACTATCTTTAAATTCTGCTACCGTGCATGTATGTATGTACATGTACATGTATTATACCATACCTACATAGGTCATGTTCCAATGTCAATACATGGACCAATGTACAAATGCATACGTATACTGTGTGTACATCACATACGTATGTATCTAGCTCTTATGTACTGTATGTACTGTAGTATTGATTCAATACCGTTGCAACTTTATAGAACCGAAGGGGCGTGGCACTGGGTTCGAGTTCATCTTGGAGGCCACCAACTGGAGGTGGATATTCAGGATAGCTTACATGCCCGGTCTACTGGTGGCAGTGGTACTAGCCCTCACTGTACTGGAGCCAAAGAGACAGCAACATTCCGTGAGCACTGCTACTATGGTGGCATGCGTGTACACAGTAGTGCTGAGAATCAGCTGTAATATTCAAATATATTAATCAATCAATCACTGAAAGTAATTAAGTGGGCCTAACCAAAAACCACTCCAACTTTATTAGACTGAGTAATCATCTAATAGATGTGGAGTCTATCGAATCCTTTTCACATTTCAGGTACTCTTGAATTACAAAATGAACCCATGGAGTGAGGTTCTGGGTAATAAGGGGGGGGGGGGGGTGGCATCCTGCTCTACTCGCTTAATTACTTTCCGTGTTTAATCAGTTTGCTTGCACTAATATGGATATAATCAGATTGGAAATTAAAATTGATTGATCGATGAATTGATTAATATCCCAGCACTAGTACACAGCTATTTGTGAGCACTCTTAGCTTCTTGCTGTATGTATGCAGTTGTTGTCCTACATAAATTGTAGTTCCTAGTATGTACATACCATTGGATATGTGTCCTGTATTCAAGTTGGGGTGTAGTCCTGTGGTTACCACATGTTCTCAACTGTAGGGTCTTTCCAGAACTGTTTGTTCAAAAACTTCGATCAAGATGATAGCGAAGGCCTTTTTGAATCCATCATTGATAGCCGTGTGCATTGCTGGTGGAGCAAGGCAGGGAGCGGGTCTCGTGTTCGCCTACAACATCAAACCTTTCGTGATCAATGAGTACTGCGACGAAGAAGTGATTGGAAGGTTCATGTCGTGGGTCCCCCTCATTGGAGGGACCATTGGAGCAGTGTTGGGTGGGTATGTGTCGGACAAGCTGAAAAGGTGAGCTGGTCACAGTGGGAGGATTTGGGTGCTGATTAGCAGCCAGGTTTGTGCTAGTGTTTGTTTATACTGTGTAGCGGGAAATGTTTGCAGAAGATAATTGTACTATTAATATTTGTTTCAAAACAACCCCTTCGTATTTCTCGTATTAAAGTGTTGTGGCAATGTTCGTAACTTGACATTTTGTGGTCGTAAGTCCCCCAATCAAACAGGGAGCTGAGTGTGAATGAGTAAAAAGTGTCAACCGTGAGAATGAAGCTTCGAACATTTCCCTCTTTACAGCATGTTTGTCATGGTACACAGTTGTGTATGGAAGTGTCTGTATTTATGTACTTGTGCATGTGTAGAGAAGATGTGGTATACATACGTGTACATGGTATGCGACAGTTGTACCTTAAATTTCCTTTTGCAAGGATTGGTACTGTACAAGGTTCATGATTGAAAGACCTGTTACCGCTGTTATATATGCTGAAAAGTAGTAAATGGATGTGTGGGAGGGAGGGAGGATGAACTTGGTCATATCTATAAGTAGACTGTAGAATTTAAAATTGTGTTACTTTTGTAATGATAACAATGTATTATGGTACAACTTGAATAGTAAGACGCCTGATTAGTACATACCCTTGGGTAATACATACACTCAACTCAGTCCCTAGCTCATGCACACTATGTCAGCCAGTGCTGACAGTAAGTACCTCTGATGAGATGAACAGAATTGGTGTGCCCCTTAACGTACTTTCTTGCTAAACAAGTTAGAGTGTACTACCTTGATATATTACCACAACAGTATTTTTGGTATAGAGCATCCGTCAACCAGTTGTCATATAGCTGCAGTATGTACCTACTGTCAATGAATGATGTCTGTCTGTATGAGAACTTCAGTTTGTGTATTGTAATCTACATTCTGCTCCTTTCATGGAGAGACTTGCGTACTTCTGTTGATTCCTCGCCTGTAGTTTATCGCAGCCGGATCAGTGCTCATCCCCCTACCGTACAACTTCATCAGCTACCTCTTCGCTTTGGTGGTTGGGGAGATGTGGATCGATATCTGTTTGGCAGTTGTCATTAATTGAGCTTGTGCCAATGTCAATTGCACCATTCGCTGTGGCCATCTTTCTGTTTGTCATTAATAACATCAGTGGGTGTGTCAATCTATTGCTCCTGCCCCTCCAATCTGTGATTGGAATGAAATATGCACTCTTGATTCTCGTATCCGGTCTGTATTGCTTGTCAGCTACTTTGTTCACTGTGACACTACTTTTGGGGCTAAAATGTGGCTGTAAGAGAATATTTCGAGGTTGCTGGTCCCCAGAGAGACAAGGGCTGCTCTCGTCTGATGCAGAGAGACTGACATCTTCCATTGTTTATGAGGACGGAGCCATTCAAGATCTGAACGAGAGCATGGAAAATGACTACGCTGAAATGGATTCGTTGTTGGTGCCATGATGTCTACCTGATGTTGTTTATTGTGATGACGTATATTCTTGTATGGTTTTATCAACCCTATATGTATGTACGTATGTGTGTATGTATGTATGTACATTCATATTATGTACCTAATGTTCTATGTGTGTGTATGCATATGCAGTATATAGCATACCTCATGTAGATTTGTCTAATACGTACATGTGGATACATGTAAGTGAGAGTGTAACTTACATGTAAGTAAGAGTGTAAGTATGTATGTGATACACTTAGACGTTTGTAATGTGTATGTATGTATGTGACACACTTATGCATACACGTTAGGGTTTGGGTTAAGGTTAGGGTTAGGGTTAGGGTTAGGGTTTATATGGTTAGGGTTAGGGAGGAGCGGACCATTCAGGACATCAGAAACCTGTCCGCACGTATATATGTCCCATATTTTTCGTGACAGCATTATTTAGAACCTCAAAGATGGCAACTTGTATGTACTATGAAGTTTGTACCTTTGCGCATCCTTGCATGAGGACGATAGGATGACGTGCCCGAAATAATCGATTTGTGGCCGATCTGATCTAGCTATATTTCAGACATAATCTCACAACTTCGAATTCCCTCGTGTTTGATTGATTTAAATAAAATTTTCACCACTTTTACGTACAATCTTTAGCTCCAACGTATCAGATTCTAAATTGGGAGCAAATGGGAGTCACAGATTGCATATATACTCGAACGATCTATCTCCCTGATATATCAACTTTCGAGCAGTATACGAAAATGGAGTTCATCGTCAACTAAGTACTTATAACTTCTTTCATAATAATATTATAGTGAACCTGACGAAATCTTCCCTACTAGCAGAGATAACCTCGATCTGTAATTTTTACAAGCTACACCTGAGAAGTAATGGGTTATACCTTCATTAAGTTTTATATTTCCCCTTAGCCTAGTAGGTATATAAAATCTACCTTGACTATACCGAATTAACTTTAGTACTGGATAAATGTTGATCAAAGAACAAACGATTATATTCTAACTTCTACATGTAAGAGGTCAAGGTCACATTTGTACAAATGTACAGAACAAGGCAACTTTTATTTAGAATCAACATCCAATGTAGTGTAGACGCAAGGACTAATTATGAAGGATATTGATAATTTACAATTTATTGGTAGCCATTTTACTAATTATATGTCATATATTTTCAATATCCCCCATGTTCAACTGGAGTCAAATCAACCCGGGTTCAACCTACTTTGCTGGTGCATGCAAATATCATTGAATGATGTTCAAGTCTGGCATGTTAACGATTTCATTGAGCTAACTCTATTAGGGGAGAAGTTACCCATGAATTTCTTTTTCTATTGAACAAAGGTGGATTAATGCCTTAACAAGGTCTAGCTGTTTCCTGCTCTCAGCAGAGTCAGCCACGGCCCCTGTGTGATTGGTTGCCAAGGGAAGATATGTTTGGGCATAGGCATCCGAGCAAATAGCATCCCATATGTCATTGAGTGGTCTCTCACAGTCCCAGGGCATCATTGTGACACCATTGGAAAGCATGCATTTGTCATCAAATTGAGCCAGACCATAGAGTTCCTTCTGAGAATGTTTTATGTATTATAATAATATTATTATAATATTTTTATATACATAATAATAAAGACCTGACAGTTGTACCTCATGACTGCATTAGACGGTGTTGCAATTATTCTACATTTTTGCATACATATACATGCATCTCAGTATAGGGCAGAATTAATCTGAAGTGCACTAGTGCACTGTAAATTTCTAGTGTGTGCATGATATATAGGGGACAGTGTTGAGAGAGAGTGTGCATATGTGTATATATGTGTATGTAATTATACGTTGATGTAGTTTTAGGATCCCTACGTATCAAACTGCAGCAGTGCACCTTGATTACATCTCAGCCAAAGCATCAAGTTGTCATGTGATATACGTTATCCTCCTTTGGGGGTGGTGCTAACTGGACATTACCTGATTTTGGCTGCATAGCTTTCCAAGTTTCCCTTCTAACCTATTATGGCACAATTTGGGACAATGATTAATATTTTAACGCATTACAGGAAAGTTACATAGATATCACAAACAGTCAAGGTGCTAGACTTTCAATTACTGGAACATGTGAAGCATACCAAATTAAGTCTTATCACAATAAGTTACATAATATATTATTACATATTAGTATTATATATTATATAATGTATCGATGTACGTATGTCAGGTAAATATACACAACACGTTCTGAACTAGATGGTTGAATTCTGATTAAGCCTCAACCTAAATATATTCAGCTGTTTCATCACATTTATCAGTCTGAGGTTTTAACAGTAAACATACTAAGTCTTAAGTGTTTTACTGTTGAAACCTGTCAATTCTCAGGGCATTAACCCGAATAATCCCTTGAAACAGCAGAAACTTAGGGAGGTGATAATTATGTTCAGGCATGTTTGAATAAATTCCAGTCGCTAGCTATCTGAATAACAACCTATTTATGGACAAAGTCATAATGGGTCCCACATATTCCCAGAGAATCTTCTGATCTTACATAAATGTTGCTTGTTTTGTGTCTGTAACAATAGCCCAAATTTGGGTTTTTGTTAACTCCCCAAATTTGGGTTTTTATGCATACCCTAGAATTGTGTGTTTACTGTTAATTTTCAAAACAATTTAGTACATAATATTACAGTGAAACAGTAAATAGTTGAGGACTGTTAAAACAGAATTTAACGACATATTTCAGATTCTGAACATGTTACACACTATTCTCATACCACATATGCCTGTTATACACACAGGGACCACACTCTGCCTCAAGCTTCACACACTTCACCATGTATGTACATGACATTGTAGCAGGCTCATACTATAGTATTTTGTTATGTGAATGTATTGTACTGTACTGCACTATGTGTGTGAGGTATAATTTACTTAAAAGTAGTACGTGACAAATTATTATTATCTGATTTCAATTGTTTTGGTTCAGTGGAAATTTACACTTCTGAGAGCTTCTTCCAACCTATCATGATACACACTGGTACTAGGATTAGTATTACAACAAGTTATTATGTAAATAGTATAATCTTTATACTAAAACAAAATGACAGCCTGTGCCACTCAGGAAGCACTTGTATACCGGAAGGATTTGGTAGAACCTGTGTGGGCTATATAAATGGCCTACTTGTTACAGCCAGTTTATAGCTGTTTTTCTCTGTGAACCTCATCAAAGAAGAGTGCCTATACTGTGTGTACCTAACCTGTTGGAAAGACAATCCTAAAGAAACTAAGTGAACAATATGTCTGGGAAGGGACTGATCTTGATCCTGCTGCTCATTGGAGCCATGTTCTACCAGAGTGAGTGCTTATCTGTTCCTGGGACTCAATGTTCATCATGATTATGTGGCAGTTATTTCACGTGTTTGTTGTTTCTCACTTTCAAATCTGCCAGCATGTGTGTGTAATAACATGCATGTGACAGACTGAGTATAATATTTGAACTTGTACTCTCAAACGATACCCATTCCAGGTATTAAATGTTGAATTCGATTCTAAATTTATGCGAGATACTACAAGCCCTTATTATAGAATATTAAAGTATATTGATATTGAATTCTTTTCTACTGACAGGTGATGGTGCATATGCAAGGTGCTATCATGATGCAAACTGCTCCAGAGACATGGGTATAAGCAGTAGTTATTGCTGTTCCAAGAAAAAGGCTGGAGGTTACAGGAAGAGTGTTGGTGGCGATTTAACTCCATGTTGCTACGTTTGGTAAGTGTTAATTGTGATTTTCCCAACTAAAGTGTAGTTTTTCAACTGCAGTTAAATGCAGCATGGGATGCAGTCGCCATATATTTGCTTCAATTGCTGCTCATATACAATATTCCTATTTCTTACAGTGAATAGTAACTGGTGTGAAAGTAACAGCTAAATGATTGCAATACAATTCTTAAAAAGAAAGATTATATTGGATTCTGAACTAGGTTCATAGGAATTATACATCTCAGATTATACTATTGAGTATGTGACTGGGATGAATATTATTTCTTTAGTAGTATTATCATGTAACATGTAACAAATTTTATTAACCATCACTCAATTATTGCATGATGGCTGTACCATTTATAATTGAATTCATTGATTATTAACAATAATAGAGTAAATTACAGTGTAGCATGTTAATAACATTGGTAATCTGTAATATAGTGACAATTCAAGTAAAATACTTCCCATCTCTGTACACGGCCCACATGCAAGATCATCCAAAGCTCTTGAATGGGTTTGTATTAAGCAGCCATTTGTCTTAAAGGTGTTTGATTCTATTTGTTTATTTGTTTGTTGGTCCCTACTGTATGTACATGTACATTCCGCTGATGAATACAAGCAGAGTTGAGTGTGAGGTGTGATCGTAGTACATGTGTGTACATATATGGACATGATAGTGAGTACACATGTACTGTACACACCCCTCATGTATGCTAGTACGTACCTGTAAGAGTCATTGGAATTTAGGGGGATACCAAACTCATCTACCTACCATGATACACACTGGTACAAGGATTAGTATCACAAGAAGTTATATTTATACAATATAATATTTATGCTGAAACAAAATGACAGCAAGTACCACTCAGGAAGCCCTTGTGTATACCGGAAGGATTTGGTGAGAATATCACATGATCGTAGTCTCCTATCATTGACTAACGAACTATAGAACTCTCGGGTCGTAATTTATGTCCTGTAGTCCTTCAAGTCACAGGTCTTGGAGAAGACATTAGAAGGGGGATCGACTGCTTGTTCTCGACAGAGGTTGAGTATATGCAGTCAAAACTAATGATTGATGTTCCATGATCAGTGAAGGGAGAATTCCTGGGCCTCGCTGACTAACAGGACGGTGACTGATATATCTGGACACACCCACCACTCATTCATCCACTTCATTACCATCCTATACTTGCATTGATGACAGAAAAAGTGGCATCTTCCAGTCCTCCATATGGTCAGAGGATAGGGAATCCTGGCTTTGTCAATTGGAAGGTATTATTGTATATGGCTATCAAATTGCACTCTCAATGTTACGCCTGATTTAAATGTAGGTGGTACTAGAAAGAGGCCAGATCAGCCTTGTTCTAGTTTGAGTCTGCAAAGCAAGTGTTCCAGGGAGAACAGTGACATTGGTGGTGAGTACAGTTCCCCATGTAGCCCATTTCACATGTCACTGAACCCTGTACTGCAGTTCCTCTACTTGTCCTCTCAGTGCAGTACTGTATAATGTGTGAACAACTCAGTCACTTGTGATTAATCACCGACTGATACTGTTTATGCACTGTTCAAAGTTAACTGGAAGAGAGTGTTGTTTTCTGAACCTGTTCCACTGTATGACATGGACACATGTATTTCCTCACTATAGTATCTACAAA
>OZ026549.1:1777632-1947632 GCA_964020155.1 Chondrilla cf. caribensis | reverse complement strand
CACACACACACACACACACACACACACACTCACAAACACACACAAACACAGACACAGACACACACACACACACACACACACACACACACACACACACACACACACACACACACACACAAAATACACACATACACACACACAAGCAAGCACACTACAGTAACATACAAACGCATAGAACACTAAACAAAAGAGAGGCTTACCTGACAAATAAGCTTACCTTTTTTGATCCAAAACGTGTCCGAAATGTATTTCTATCGACTAATAACTTGTCACATATTCGCTCTCAAGATGAAAGACCTTAGTGAGACCCTTCTTAAGAATGAATAAAGCTTCGTTCATAAGTTTGACACACTTCCGCCTAGGTAAGATTTTTTAAACGGAGCCTAGAAGTAGTTATCGGCTTTCTTTCTTTGAAACGAAGACTTCATTCTTCTTAATATTCTCTAAAAATCCTTCGCTGCTGTTTTCAAGCCAAACAAAGTCTTTATAGTGAAGTTACACTTGTGAAAGAAACTCTTCTTCTCGAAAAGTAGCCATTTTCTTTAGCGCAATATAAATTTGCGTATAAATTAAGTGTTGCGGTTACGCGTAGGGACACATATTATATATATATATATATATATATATATTATATCGGACGAGTGTAACATACCGGAAGTCGAAATGAAAACAATATAGGGGCTGCCTCAAAGCATGTACAAGAATATTACACTTTACAGTTCATGTTATTTCGTCAACCGGCATCTGTTATTTATTGTTCACCTGCTAACAAATGTTTACAGTTTCAATATCTAGGTTGTAACAGTACTGTAAATTACGTGCATGTGGTGTGCACCAATGAAGGGACAAACATGTCATGACTTTGTATACACAAAAGTAAGTGACCAGTCCCAACAATATATGGCTTCCACAGTGGTAGTGCTGCATATGTATTAAGATTGCGAATTGACAGAACTAGTCATGTTTTAATGCAAATGAGGTAAATCATCATTAATAACAAATAATAATATAATTCTACTAAGCAGCTGAAGTTTTTACTAAAAAATGTGTGAGAAGTTCATGAAGGAAATACCCATTTCTTACTCAACAAACATTTGAAATTTCAAGCACCCTATTAACAGCCATTTTCAAGGTGGTCACTTACCTTTTAAATATGTATGTAACTAATTGGTTTCCTCCTGCAAATTGTGCATGTTCCTGTATTGGGTTTGTTGAGGTTTGCAGTTGATACTTTTTGTTATTACATGGATGCAGGCTGTTACAATAATGAGCGCTTCTCATTGGAAAGGTGTACATGGTCAGTATACTGTGATGAAGATACAGTTCATACATAATGATGACATAGTTGTATTATAATTTTGTCTGGTATCTGAAGGCTGCTTATATAGCATGTGTATAGAATACTACTGCAGCCATTAACCTATTATACGGTATATGTATCCATGTACCCATAATATTCATATACATGTACAAGTAAATACACATGCAGTATACTCATACCAAATATTCCTATAGAGGAACCACACCCTCACCCAAGCATTACACACTTCACTTTGTGCATGACATCGTATGTATACCATCTTCCTGTTTAGTTTTTGTCCTGGATCAGACTCATGCTAGTATACCTGTGAATCTACTGCACTATATGTGTAAGGTATATTTATAATTAATACATGACAAATTATCCGATTTCAATTGTTTTGGTTCAGTGGAGATTTACACTTCTGAGAGCTTCTTCCAGCCTACCATGATACACACTGGTACAAGGATTAATATTACAAGAAGTTATATTTATACAATATAATCTTTATGCTAAAACAAAATGACAGCCTGTACCACTCAGGAAGCACTTGTATACCGGAAGGATTTGGTAGAACCTGTTTGGGCTATATAATGACCTACTCGTTACAGCCAGTTCATAGCTGTTTTTCTCTGTGAACCTCATCAAAGAAGAGTGCCTGTACGGTGTGTACCTGACCTGTTGGAAAGACAATCCTAAAGAAACTAAGTGAACAACATGTCTGGGAAGGGACTGATCTTGCTCCTGCTGCTCATTGGAGCCATGTTCTACCAGAGTGAGTCTGTGTATACTTAATGTGAGAATACACAACCCCTGTGCACCCTCTACTTAAATGGAGTGGGTATTTTTCTTTATTTAAGTTTTCTCTTAATAACCTACATCATTGTTTAATTATACCATTGAAACCACTTATGTTTCCAAACCTTTGAAGTTTCATATACCATCACCTTATAGCAATAACGATTTGGCTTTGTTGGCCACTATAATTATAGTTAGTAACAGGCTTGTGAACACAAATTAGGACTGACAATACATTATAAAGAAAAAATCGGTGTTTCCAAACTGATAATATATTTACAAGAAACATGATGTTGCCCACTAAAAATTCTGTATTCCTTATAATAATATTAGAAAGGACAAAGTACATAATAATCATATTATTGTTTCTTACTATTTCTACTAGGTGAAGGTGCATATGGGAGGTGCTTCAGTGATGGAGAATGTCAGGATGACATTGGTGTTACTAGCAATTATTGCTGTAGTAAGAAGAAAGCAGGATCTTACAGTCTCTATATGAGCGGGGAATTGAGTAGATGTTGTCATAAATGGTTAGTGCTATTAATAATATGGGCCTCGATTCAATACTATAGCAAGTTATAATATATATGAAACATAATCCCATAGAACCTTGCTTAAATTGGCTAATAATAATACTGTAACAACAAATATACCCTAATCCAATAAGTTAAACCATATTCATCACCTTACCATGCATGTTGATTACTGTTGACTGTACTTTATGGTGTATTGTACATATATATTATGCTATTGTGGTGTATTTTCTCTACTGCAGCTAGTACGTCGAGCAACAAAAACAGCCAAATTAATGCCATACAGTTATAGCAAGCTGAATAAACTTCATCTGAAGCACTGATTCATTAGAACATAATAATAATAATAATAATAATAATAATAATAATAATAATAATAATAATAGTTTTATAACCATCATAGTATATCTATAGCCTGTAACAGTTTAATTCAAAAAATTGATTGGTGTTTTTGTTTGTTGGCTGTTCAGAATAACTGATCCTGATTTACAATTCCAAGTATAGGCTTATACAATATCTTCAGGGTATTAGGGTAACTTATTTAGATTGGGGAGCCTTTAGCCATTGGCTATTCTGATAGGCACCCAGGATACACCCAGTAGTAGTACCCACCCAGTATCTTCACAGTACATATACTATATTGACCAATGACATCAAAGTTTCACACCATTAATGTTCGTAATGGTTGGCAAAGGTTTTACTATGTCCGTTTGTTGCTGTGCTGTATGCTGTGCAAATCTTTTCTCGATGGAATTGCGTCTAACCCAATGAGGACACTCACGTCTATCTAACCGACAGCGACGTCTTGGAACTTTGGCACTTGATCAATGGCTAGGTCTATGCCTTAAGTTTGGCTACAATTGGAATCCCATCACAGCTGCCTATTATACTATATTATACTCCTTACATTCGTGCAGATTCGTTCACTGTTGACCCCAGTGGCCCCATTATTGTGGGCGGTGGGTGGAAAATTGCATAATATTATGGTCTATTATGAACACACCCCATCACCATACATGGTCTGTAACCCAAGGTACATTCAGAGGTGCAAACTACAATGAATTGCATGAGAAAGAGTGTGGGAAAAAGCTGAACACCTTCTAGTGTAGATTATGGTAGAGGGGGGCATGTCAAGGTGATATAGGCTCCATGCCTTGCTGAGGACTACATCTATCTTATAAAACACTCACCTTCTCTGTAAGTGGTTTGTAACCTTGACTTCATTCAGAGGTGCTTAATACTTCCAATGTATATAATATGGGAGAGAATATTATTAAAATTTTAGTGGTTCATGGTAGAGGTTGTGTGTTAAACTGATAGTTGTCCAATATACCTAGCTGCATGGGGACTGGATTTAAAAAAAATACCTTCCGGCATACCTTAAGGCAGAGGGGACGTGTCAAGCTGACATAATATATTTGTTCTGTGCTTGTGTACATGCACAAGGTACGTAGGTACATAGTCTCTTGTGTAGGTAGGAATATCTCTAAACTATTACGCAATTGAACACAGGTAGATACAGAGTCTCTTGTAGAGGAAGGAATATCTCCAAACTCTCACATTAAGCTCTTCTTACTGAGATCCTGACTTCATGCATTTTCTGAAACAGTATGCACAGTAGATGTACATATAAACTGGTAATTCCAAACATTCAAAATTGCATGTGTAATTTAATCAGAGCATTATATTCAAATCAGACACGCAAATGATATTAGTAGATATTATTATATAGAAACAGTTGACAAGTGTACAATTAAAGTCATGATCAGATCCAATAGCTTCAGGCTATGTAATAGTTCTGCTAGCCTCAGTTTAGATCTAATTGGAGTTCAGTTCTAATTGCGACGTACCTCAAAATTAGTATGTTCATTGGTTTAGTGCTAGTATAGCTATATTATAGCTACCTATAGCAATGTCAGTACACTGTATTTCCTGTGCTGCAACAAGTAACTCAATAGACAAGCGATTGCCATAACTAAAACTAAGAAATATGTTAGTTCAGAACTATATATTGAAATACGTACGAACATAGAAAAAAAAACTATACTTACAAATACTCATAACTAAAGCTTTCTATATATTACTAGGTGTGAACGTGGTTCAGGACCTCGCTACGTGAAGTAGAATATGTCCGTATTTTGCTGTATTAATATATATTTTTGTTTTTGAAATTGATCGTGAGATCACATGGATAGATTGAATTATCACAGGAATACTCCACACATTGTGGGGAGTATTCATGATTAGTGAAATCAATAATTGTTTTGAAATTCAAATGATAATATATATATAGATTGAATCATAACAGGAATAAAAAGAATTAGATCAACTTGAATGAAACAGGCAAAGTATACCTGTTGTGTGTATTATAAGATAAGAGTTAAATTTCATGATGCACTCCAATTAGTGTACTTCTGTATGTCAAGGTGAATGGCTTAGATAGAAGTTAAGACTCCTGTGTTATATCTTCTTGTGAGAGGTCAGCAATGGTAGAATGATGGAGACTGCTGGCAAAAAGGTCAAATGGTGCTGGCAGGTTTGAATATTTGATGACAATTGTAATTGGCTGTAACACTAGTTTCATACTGGTTAATTCTTTGAAAAGTTGCATGCTATTTTGCTGTTTGTTGCAAAACTGTAGAATATAGGTAAATTATTCGTTTCGTGGTAGTTTATCAAGTATAGTGACTGCACATGTGATATGCTTACTATACATGACCTGTAATGGTTCATACTGGTGGATTCTTTGAAAAGTTACATGCTATTTTCAAATTTGGTGTTTGTTGCAAAAATATAGAATATATGGGTAAATTATTTATATTTGGTGGTATATTTTATCAAGTATAGTGACCGCACATCGTGTGATAACTATACATGACCTTTATATCCACATTGATCACCTTGCTTTTGGTAATTGTACATATTAAGCGGTAATGCTCAGACTATTAACATTCTCCAATTTGTGATTCAAGTCGTGTAATCATTCTAGTACTGATCCAGGTTCATATTGTTTCATCGGGAGTACTATTTTTGGAGAACCTTTGTCACAGTTACATCTTTTGCATGATTTGTATAACGTGAGGCATAGCCACATTTCTTGACAACTTGTGCAAAATTATTGTTCCACTGATTGGTTATGGAACATACTCATTACAGTATGTTTACACAACTTTTACTTGTGTTTACTTGTGCATGATGTTTGGATGCATGCATGATTCCATTTGTAATTGTTCTGAGATAGCTCGACTCTCACAGTGCATTAACTGTGTTTGTGTTTCTATTGTGGTTGATTGAAGTGTGTTCAGTGTATTATTGTTTGTTTGTTAAGGTGTGGTATGTACGTTCAGACATATTTATACATTTGGTGTGATATATACCAAGAGCTACAGCTGTTGCACAACACTGCAAAGTGCTTAGCAAGAACAGTCATCTCACAATGAGGACAAAAGTCTTTAGGGATCAGGTAAAAGAAGTTAACGGACCCACTGGCCATATGAATTAATGACATCGGATTAGTGGTAGTAGGTAGAGTTAGAATTGGGGTTAGATCTGGGATCCTTTTTGACCTATAATATTTGGTTCAGAAAAGGATCCAAGATCTGACCCTACCGCTATTTATGCCTTACTACAGAGCGAGTATGACGCTATGCGGATGTCACAAATGGCCAGTAGGTCGGTTCATTTTACCTGACCCAAAGCCCTTTGGACTGACGTCTTTCACATGAGAACCAGTCGTCTCTACAACGAAGAAATCGTCCCATAAAATGAGTAATGGAAACCCGTAGATTAGCCATCTTTTCGATTACGTAGACTGCCACGTCATGTACAAATGTCTGCCAAGATGGACGTTACCATGGCTGACCAATTCGAGCTCCCGAACGACGAATTGACGAACCCCCTTTCGGCGCAATGGGAAATCGAAATTCTGTACGTAAAAACTTTGACATCCTTCCTGATGGTCGTTTTAAGCTTACCGACGGCGCCCCACCCGGAACACCCAGCCCCTGAGTCAAAGAAACGTGAGTGTCATTCTTGTCCGTATCTCGGCAACTGCTGCCGATCTGGACGAAAGTCTTCCACCTCCGTGTGTGACGCGTCCGTGCCCCCTTCCGACGGGAGGGACGGATCGCGACCAGTCGGTTGTGAACTCGTGGAATTTGCGCACAAAGAAAGTGCAAATGGGCCATAAATTCGCGAGTGTCCCGACGAAAAGCAATTAGATGCGTGGGCGACCAACTTTCGACTCGCTATGGACCGGAAACAATTAACCTCGCTAACGCTCGGTAATTACCGAGCGGTTTATACCGCGAGGTTATCTGTTTCCGTCGCATAGGGGTGCCCAGAGTTGGCGCCCACTCATTTGATTAATTTCCGGGTTACAAAGTCTCGATTTTGTCCCATTTGTGCTTTCTTTCGCCGAGAGTTTCAAAGTGCTCGTCAACGAAATTGGATATTGGTCAATACTGACGTGAGCGGGCATCGGCGTGCTACAGAATAAAGTAAAGAACGTTCGTACAGACGAGCTGGAGTTTGCGCAACGCGTAAGAGAAGGCAACTCACATTTCTTTCCTTCACGGTGGCACTCTTCTCGCTATGTAATCAGCAGACCTCTTAAAACGCGAACTAGCAAGTTATCTAAAAATTCTGAATAACGATTTTCGAATCTCCTTTCGGCGTGAGTGGGGTATGTCGTTACGTAGTTCGGGACCTGGAATTGGACGGCCATGATGACGTCCATCTTGTCAGCCATTTGCAAAAGTATGACGTCATGATATGTGCGTGTAGGTATGCGCGTGACTGTTTGGAACATGGCGTTTCCGCGTATTACGGTTGCCGTTCTGGTAATTTTGATAAAACTCTTCTTTCTGGTTGACAGTAATGTCACTGATCATTGTTGCCCAAAATTTTAACGATGAGTGAAAAGCATTAAAGACAGTTAATAGACTTTCTCAATTTCATTCCCAGACTGTCTCTACCTACCAGCAGAGATTCCTTTTCCTATCGAGATAAAAATGGAAGCTGAAGTTGACCTCCCTCCATAGCTACCACACTAATATACAAGCGAGGTTCTGCACTGTGTGCACACCTAGTTATACTATCATTATACTGTTATTGCGCAATATTTTCACCCGGATTAAAATGGAGGAAGGAGTTTGAGCTGCGTGCCTAAGTAAAGTAAACACGCACGCCATATCTATCCTGTTCCTGACGGTCATGAGTAGTCGAATGGACTTCCTGATGATACTTACTACTCCTTATAGAAAATATCGAGAATTCACTGAGAAATGGCCGAGGTCTTACAGTATCTACGTTCTTATCTGGCTAACCATCGTGTATCTCATCAATCAGATGGACCGGTTTCTCGTCGCAATCTCGAGTAAGAATGTTTTCAAGGATCTGGACTTTGGTACTCAGGGTTGCCTCCCTATCGGAGCGCTGAAAGCTGTAAACGGTAGTTGTGCTAGTGTGTACTGTGAGCGTATAAAGACCAGTAACAGGTGAGTCGTGTAGAGTTATAGCATACGCAAGTACATAGGTATGTACGGTAGAAACTTGGAATGGTACTGTGTATACTAGGGTATAGAACGCGGTAATTCGGGAAACCAGGAATTCTTGGACACACGATCTGTAACCACAGACGCTCAATAACTATGCTGTAACTACACTAATACTCAGCTATTGGTTAGAAATAACGTCAGTGATAATCTTCAGATGGGATTGACCAGCGGTAGACACTTGAACATGGTTAATCATAATCCAAGTTCAAAGACACTCTTCCAACATGACGTATAGTATACCATATTGCCCAGTGTCACCCTGTGTAGATTGGTATGCAGGAACATGTTGTGGTATCATGTAGAGGTACCTACGTAGGTAGGTATGGAGTATATATAGAGTGGTATGTCATATAGAGATACGGTTTGTGGATACGTATGTACATTTGTCAGAACTTGGTACAGATGAGTGTGGATTGAAATTCACCACTTTAGACCAGGTCAGGAGTGAGCTGTGAAACGAGATGCATGTCCTGCCTGAGGTCGAATGTGGAACTCATTAAGCTTTGAGCATTAATCTGTTTGAAATACACATTTTAATGAGAGTTCGATGTTAAGTGCAATTTGTACATAAAACATGACTCATTGCAATATGCAGTCAGGACAAAAGACTGTTATTTCACTGCGTCACTTTGTGCACAATTAAATTCGTGAAAATTCGAAATTATTGTTAATAATCACACTCTGAGAGCATACAGTACAAATATACACATTTTTTCCACAATAGCAGTCAATCTGGAATATAATCATTCTCGCACACAGTGCAATTTAATTTATATTGTCTGGCATATGTATAATCGTGTCAAATGGATTGTCTTTCTATCCACAGTTGTGATTTGGACCCAGAGTGTGTGTGGTCATATCTCGGATCAGGGACAGAGTACCAAGTACTGGCTGGACCAGCATTCATCGTCATTTTCACTTTTTGTGCCATTCCCCTCGGTTTCTCTGCCGGCTTCAAGAGGATCAACAGAAAGCTAATTCTCTCCCTGAGTGTTGTGCTGTGGAGTGTGATGACACTGCTCGCTTCATTTACAGAGAACTTTGGTCAACTATTGGCAACCAGGATTGGCCTTGGGTTATTGTAAGTTACTAATAATGTTCGTATACCTACGTGTCCTGTGTGTTTGTGCACGTATGAGGTGTGTATGTACCTAATAATTGTATCCTGGTGTCCACAATTATACATAATATGCACAAATAGTTCAATATAAATTAAAATGAGCAGTAGAAAGTGTTTACTAATTTCCTGCCAGGTTTTCAATCAGTTGATCCTAACAATGAAACCCATCCTGTGAACTATGCTGTTTCCAATGCACACATCAGTGACCTGTACTTCAGCTCTGATGTGTGGGCACTTTCTTCTTGATCTTTACCCAAACAAGGATACAAATACTGTGAGTAATCGTAATCCGCCGCAATTCATTTTCGAAGAATATGGGGGATAAATGAGTTTGGCAGATTAACTGAATATTTATTTGTACTTGTACATTATATTGGCACCGAGATATTGTGATGAATTAAAAGGTGTGGTGGATAGAGCGGTGGCGGGTTAACGAGAATTCACTGTACCCTAGTATCATCTATGTATGAAATATACACGTGTACTGCACATGCAATGTCTGGGGTCCTGTTCCTCCCTATAAAACTGTCATTAGGTATACACTGTACTGTATATACACATGTACACACATACGTACATACATACAGTATGTATAAAACGTTGTTTGCATTGTGAATTTAAAAGTTTAAAGAAAACTTACAAATTATAATAGCATATTGAGTGCTAACAGCAGAAAACATGATGAAATAAGGGTTTCTAATGCATTCAATTTGAATCTTTGTGAAATGAACTTTTGATTTCAGGAACATTTTTCGTTCTTGATATTTCTCTCATCATTTCCACCCCGAGAAGAGTGGTCTTTCATATGGGGATCTTATGGATGATTGTATAAACTTATGTATCCCACTGTAGGTGGCCTGCAGGGTTAAAACACGCATGTACGAACTATAAATGTATGCGTACAACATAACTACTTTTTTAAACATCCCTGAAAACTGAAAATTTCCATCTTGCAAATTCTGCATACACATGCACATATGTACATATGTGTATGCAGGTGTACACATGTGACTGTTCTGTTTCCTTCCCTCTCCTCCCTCATGTGCCATTGAAGTGAATCGGTGTGCACGCCATATGCTACCAGCATCTTGGTCGACTACTTCATGGAGGTAAGTTTAGCCTGTCTGCTGCACTGGAAATTGCTTACTACCAAGCATCGTTGTACAGCGGAACCTGTCTGTTTGGGACATCCAAGGTTCTACCAAGACTGGTCTTTGTAGACAGGCAGTATTTGCATAGAACCATTGTACTTGGTACTTATGAGTAGTCCAGTAATGGTCTCCTAGGACAGGTTGTCTACAGTACAGGTTCCATTTTCTGCTGAGTACACTTTTGTCTGTCATGTTTCTTTTGTGTGTGTTCTGTCATGTTTTTTTTTTTGTTTTTTTTTTGTGTGTGTGTACGTCAGTGTTGTCTGTGGGTGTTGTTGTTAATGTTGTTGTTTGCATGTTCACATCTTCGTTTCTGCTGGAATATCAGCAACATTGGCAACTATCTTTAAATTCTGCTACCGTGCATGTATTTATGTACATGTACTGTACTGACTGAAGGTAATGACCCCAAATCTCGCGTGTGGTCGACGAGCGCGCGCCTGACCTTTCAGAGGGCCTCGGGAGGCCTCACGAGTGATTATCACCTCGCGGGTGATTATTCTTCAATTTGAATTATTTCGCACGTCGATTTCAAGCGTATTTACGATTGATCGTGAGTATTCTAGCTGCAAGATGGGTAAGAATGAAGTCTTGATCGAATGGATCGATAAGAAGAAAGGAGATGCGGATTCTAATAGGGTGAACGTTAAGCACCTCCTCGTGAAAGACCCGAACGACATCACAGTCGGTGCGATTGTAGCAATGAAGCACGGGAGGAAAGAATATAGAGGGAAAGTGACGAATCTATTGGAATGGAAGCCAAAGGCCACGAAAAGGAAGTTTGGGAAAAAGGTTCGTACACACGCGCGATAAATAGCATTGTAATATCATCGATAATACAAACGGTACGTTTGTACGTATTATCTATTATGTGCGTATAATGACGCAATAATAACGTATAAGCAGTCAACGTATGATCTATACTCTAATAACATAGACCACATTACGTATTCGCAATTCGAACTATCGTTATGATCAAGGTAAATATCAATGTATAATATTGTGCACATTAATTCAGAAGATTCCAGCAAGTGGGAAGAAAAATGTGTCAAGAATAAAGCCATGGTTAGCCTCTGGATCTCCCTGCAAATCCGATGATGAAGAGACTGCTGATGAAGTAAAGGAAAACGTACCTGTGAGAGACCAAGTGGAAACCAGCATGGATGCTTCATGTATTCGAGAATGTGAGGATGAACAAGCCAGCAGGAAGGAAGAAAGTGAGGATAAATATAGTGAAAGCAATCAGGACATTGACAATGAGCATAGTGAGAAGAACCAGGACAGTGATGATGAACAAGCCAACAAAGAAAATCATTCATCTACAAACTATTCCCAACCACCTTATTTACCCACTCACTATTCCGAGCCACCATATTCACCCACTCACTATTCCCAGCCACCATATTCACCCACTCACTATTCCCAGCCACCATATTCACCAACTCACTATTCTCGAACACCATACACACCCACTCGCTATTCCCGACGACCATACACACCCATTCGCTATTCCCAATCACCATACACACCCACTTGCTTTTCTCGACCTCCACACTTACCCACACGTTATTCCCGACCTTCATATTCACCCCCTCACTATTCCCGACCACCATATTCACCCACTCACTATTCCCGACCACCATATTCACCCACTCGCTATTCCCGACCTCCACACTCACCATATCACCATTCATATGCTCACTACGCACGCCACGATTTGTCTCCGTACCCTTACAGATCTCATCACAGGTTTCAGTATCATCACTCTTTGTATCACATACCTTCTGGTAGGTCTCCTCATTCACATTATCATCACAGGTCACCCACACATCATGAACATTATGGACCATACATTGCACCCACAAACATCGACAGTACTGAAGATAAGATAGATCTTTCCAACATCATCGAAGGGAGTGGAGAACCAGACAGTCCAGTAAGGATTTTGCCAGCAGTTAAGGATGAGTGCTACAAAAAAGCATCCTCTCAAGTGAATTTTGCTGTGCTATTGACACGCAAATGTTTTACCAAGGCTGAAATGCGTCAGTCTAACTGCACTGGAGATTGTGGAAAGAAAACACTGTCACCAAGACGAATGTTGGCAGTAAAAAATTGTGTCTATTCCGTTTATCCAATCAAACCAGGTGAGACTGATGAGAGCACATGGAAACGCTACAAAGTTGCCATAAATGAAAGCTGCCGGCGGCTGACAAGACATAAGAACTGGCGTGTTTAATGTTTGTATCATACAGTATGATAGCATCATATTATTGTACAGCATATATTATATACATATTTATATTTGTATTATGTTACATATATACATATTTACATATTTGCCGATATTCAAGCACCTTTGGGTATCCAGTGTCATTTTTGTACATGTTGCAGTTTAAAATTTAACAATAAAACTAGTACAAAGTAGTAATAGTAAGAATAAAAGTACAATTAAGTACAATGCTGATAAGTTGAAGTTAAGTTTAAGTGAAAAATTGCCTATTCTCCAGTTATTCCTCCCTTCTTCTCAATGATTTTGGGAAGAACAGCATGAACATGGGAGATATAACGCTGGCACTTTATTTTTGACATGCGTGTTTGCCAAAACTGTTGAATTCCTTTCACCAGTTCTGATTTAGTTAGCGGTTTCACATTTCTGGCCAAATAGTGTTTCAATTCATGCCATACTCGCTCGATTGGATTCAAATCGGCACTGCTGGCTGGAGTCTTCCACCAGTTAATCTTCTCTTCCTCGTAAAATTTTCTCGACAATCCTGACGTATGCTTAGGATCATTATCCTGTTGAAATCGATAGCCACTTTCAAACTTGTCCAAAAATGGTAGGAGATGATCACGTAGAATATCAATGTACAGTGCAGAGTCCATTATGGTATCAAAGATACAAATTTTGGTGGCTCCCTTCATTGAAATACCAGCCCAAACGTGAACCTTTACTGCATGCTTTGGAGCTGGCTTGAGGATTCTCTCTTTGCCGACTTTTACTCGCATGTTCCTGGCATATCTAGTCAGTTGCACAGTACTTTCGTCCGTCCAAATGACGTCATCAAACATGTCACCTTTGTCTAAGCACTCGCGGGCAAATAGCGTCCTTTTCTCTTTATTTGCCTCGGAGATCATGGGTCCATGTCGTGTTTTCACAACAGTCCATTGCAGTTTGGTCCTCATGAAAGTCCTCAGGGTCGAAGAAGAAATTTTCATTCCAAATCGCTTCGATATAAGGTAGGTTAACTCCCTCGAAGAAATTTCGTCATCGCGTACTAACTGCTCCTCAATAAAACTAGCAATTCCCATCGTTATCTTGGAATTTCGTCCAGTCCGAAAGTTATCCTCAAGTCCTAGGTTGGAATTCCAACGGTGTAACCATTTTCTAACTGTCTTCGCTGTAGTTGTAACTCCTTCTTCGCGCAAACGAGCGAGTATTTGCGAAGTAGTCTTTCCTTGCTGCTGCAGAGTAACAATTCGTCTTCGGTTGTACGTTGACAATCGAGTAGGCATCGCTAGTTCTAACAGATCGATCGTTCGATTGAATTCGAAGAAACTGAATTTGACGCCTCGGGTCGGTGCTAATTAGACGAGGCCTCGTAAGGCCTCCTGAGGCCTCGAAGGATGTCAAAAGACGCTCGCGAGGTTGTCGTGTTATTACTTTCAGTCAGTACTGTACATGTATTATACATATATACAATACCTACATAGGTCATGTTCCAATGTCAATACACGGACCAATATACAAGTGTATACGTATACTGTGTGTACATCACATATGTATGTATCTAGCTCTTATGTACTACGTACATGTATTGTAGTATTGATTCAATACCGTTGCAACTTTATAGAACCAAAGGGGCGTGGCACTGGGTGTGTACAACTGGGGTATCTACATTGGGTACAGCTTGACATTCGTGTTCGAGTTCATCTTGGAGGCCACCAACTGGAGGTGGATATTCAGGATAGCATCCATGCCCGGCCTGCTGGTGGCAGTGGTACTAGCCCTCACTGTACTGGAGCCAAAGAGACAGCAGCATTCCGTGAGTACTGCTACTGTGGTGGCATGCGTGTACACAGTAGTGCTGGGAATCAGCTGGAATTTTCAAATCTAATAATGGATTAATCATCAAAAGTAATTAAGGTGGCATAACCGAAAACCACTCTGACTTTATTAGACTGAGCAGTCATCGAATAGATGTGGTGTGGAGTCTGTAGAGTCCTTTTCACATTTCAGGTACTCTTGAATTACAAAATCGACCCCAAGGAGTGAAGGTTCTGGAGGGGCATCCTGTTCTACTCAATTAATTACTTTCTGTGTTCAATCAATTTGCTTGAACTAATACGGGTAATCAAATTAGAAATGAGAATAGATTTATTGATAAATTGATTAATCATCCCAGCACTAGTACACAGCTATTTGTGAGCACTCTTAGCTTCTTGATGTATGTATGCAGTTGTTGTCCTACATAAATTGTAGTTCCTAGTACGTACGTACATACCATAGGACATGTGTCCTGTATTCAAGTTGGGCTGTAGTCCTGTGGTTACCACATGTTCTCCACTGTAGGGTCTTTCCAGAACTGTTTGTTCAAAAACTTCAATCAAGATGATAGCGAAGGCCTTTTTGAATCCATCATTGATAGCCGTGTGCATTGCCGGTGGAGCAAGGCAGGGAGCGGGTCTCGTGTTTGCCTACAACATCAAACCTTTCGTGATCAATGAGTACTGTGACGAAGAAGTGATTGGAAGGTTCATGTCTTGGGTCCCCCTCATTGGAGGGACCATTGGAGCAGTGTTGGGTGGGTATGTGTCCGACAAGCTGAAAAAGCGAGCTGGTCACAGTGGGAGGGTTTGGGTGCTGATTATCAGCCAGGTTGGTGCTAGTGTTTGTTTGCTACCGTGTAGCGGGAAATGTTTGCAGAAGAAAATTGTACTATTAATTTTTGTTCGAAAACAACCACTTCGTAATTCTCGTATTAGAGTGTTGCGGCCATGTTCGTAACTTGACATTTTGTGGTCGTAAGTCCCCCAATCAAACAGGGAGCAGAATATGAATGAGTAAAAAGTGTCAACCGTGAGAATGAAGCTTCGAACATTTCCCTATTTACAGCATGTTTGTCATGGTACACAGTTGTGTATGGAAGTGTCTGTATTTACATGTACTTGTGCATGTGTAGGGAAGAGGTGGTATACATACGTGTACATGGTATGCGACAGTTGTATCTTAAATTTCCTTTTGCAAGGATTGGTACTGTAATTTTGGTCAACGTTCAAGATTAATAAACCTATTACAGCTGTTATAAATGCTTAAAAATAGTAAATGGATGTGTGGGAGGGAGGGAGGGTGAACTTGGTCATATCCGTAAGTAGCTATAGACTGTAGAATTTACAATTATTGTATTACTTCTGTAATGATAACAATGTATTATGGTACAATTTGAATGGAAAGATGCCTGTTTAGTACTACCCTTGGGTAATACATACACTTCACTCAGTCCCTAGCTCATGCACGCTATGTTAGCCAGTGCTGATAGTAAGCACCTTTGATGAGATGAACAGAATTGGTGTGCCCTTTAACATACTTGCTAAACAAGTTAGACTGTACTACCTGGAGATATCACCACAACAGTATTGTTGGTATAGAGCATGGTGTATGAGAACTTCAGTTTGTGTATTGTAACCTACATTCTGCTCCTTTTTATGGAGAGACTTACGTACTTCTGTTGATTCCTCGCCTGTAGTTTATTGCTACTCCGTTCGCAGCCGGATCAGTGCTCATCCCCCTACCGTACAACTTCATCAGCTACCTCTTTGCTTTGGTGGTTGGGGAGATGTGGATCGGTGTCTGTTTGGCAGTTGTCATTGAGCTTGTGCCAATGTCGATTGCGCCATTCGCTGTGGCCATCTTTCTCTTCGTCATTAATAACATCAGTGGGTGTGTCAATCTATTGCTCCCGCCCCTCCAGTCAGTGATTGGAATGAAATATGCACTCTTGATTCTCGTATCGGGTCTGTACTGCTTGTCAGCTATTTTGTTCACTGTGACACTACTTTTGGGGGTAAAATGTGGCTGTAAGAGAATATTTCGAGGTTGCTGGTCCCCAGAAAGACAAGGGCTGCTCTCGTCTGATGCTGAGAGGCTGACATCTTCCATTCTTTATGAGGACGGAGCCATTCAAGATCTGAACGAGAGCACGGAAGATGACTATGCTGAAATGGATTCGTTGTTGGTGCCATGATGTCTACTTGATGTTTTTTTTTGTGATGACGTATATTCTTGTGTGGTTTTATTAACCCTATATGTAGGTGTGTGTGTATGTATGTACATTCATATTATGTACCTAATGTTCTATGTGTGTGTACGCATATGCAGTATATAGCATACCTCATGTAGATTTGTCTAGAATACTTGTGGATACATGTGAGTATTATGTGTGTGTGACACACTTATGCATAATATATAATTATACGTATGTAACGTGTACATGTGGATGCATGCACATGTAAATGTGTGTGTACTCACATGTATAATTATTTATCAACACTATTAGAATGCCATTGTACTATGATTTCTATTTAATCCACGTGATACAGTGTTTAAAGTTATCATGATAATTATTTTTATTATCATCCATTTTTGTTGTTTGTAATTCATTAATTATTCGATTGAAATTTGACAATGTCAACTGTTGTCTTTCGTTTGCATAAATTTGTACTGTTTACAAATGTACATTTAACATAAACATGCGCAATTGTAGCAATATTAATAATATTTATAATAAGAAAAACGACTTCTGCATGTAGTTGTGCAGTATAATACATTGCAAGCTATATATCATGTCATATCTATATACGGTTATATTATAGAATTATACTATAATAATTACTGTATAGTAATAATTTTAATTATAATCCTTTATTAAAATAAACAATCAGTCACATTTTCCAAGTAGTTGATTGAGCTAGTGTACTATGTATACGTACAGCTGTGGTTTGAATTTGTTTTGTATCACCAAGCTTGTTATACTCTGCTATAATTCTTATATACTCAATTTAATGTAGCAGATTAATAAGAGAGCATTGTAGTATAAATGTGCCTGTGTATTATACACGAGCCCTTTGAAAAACCTTATAGATTAGGCACCTCAAGATCCAAATGTAGCTAGGGTCGCAGGCCTTGTTCAAGTTTCTGACCTAATAGGTTTGAATCAAGTATCTGATAGACACGCCCCCTCTGCAATTAGCTACACCAAATACTGCTTAACGTCATTCCCTTATTCCCCCTCAAATATTAGTCACCTCTGAAGGCATAAAATTCACAGGTCGCATTCAATATATAGTTCCCAACCAAAACTAGGTCTGGACTGATTATCAGTTGGACACACAAACCTCTCAGCTCCATGATTTCCATCCTCTCCTGTTTTTAGGGTATCTTATAAAAACAATCCCAGCCTTTAGGGGCATGTACATATTGAGTGATTGATACGTATGTATATGTACAAAGATGCTACAATAAAACACCCATATGTGTGTACTGTACGTACATACAAGGTGTGCTTTAATAGAGTACTCATGTATGTGTGCACTACGTCTACGTAATTTTAGACAGGTGTCTAACCCTATGTTTGTAGGTTTGGAAATTGTGGTGTCAGAGTGGACTTTGACCCCATAGTACTGTCTTGAAAAACTAGTGTATGGAGATTGGACAAGTTTAAGAATTTATACCAAATATCAGCTTGACACACCCACTCTGCTATGAGCTACATAAAAGGTGCTTAGCATGTTTCCTCCGTTCTCTCCCTTTCACTAATAATATTAGGCACCTCTGAATGTAGTTAGGTGTACAGGACATGTACGAGAGGGGGAGTGTTTTAGAATTTAGTTTTGAACCAAAGCTATGTCTAGACCAATATTTGCTTGACATGCTCCTCTCGGTGTAGCTCATGGGATTTTAGAATTTAGTTTTGAACCAAAGCTATGTCTAGACCAATATTTGCTTGACATGCTCCTCTCCCATGAGCTACACCATGAGGTGCTTCTCATTTTCTCCTACTCCCACACAAAGGAAATTGAAAATATTTAGCACTTCCGAATTTAGCTAAGGTTGCAGGTCACAAATGGAGATGGGGATTGTTTCATAATGTAGATCACGCCCCCAGATAGTTGGGTTATATACAAATATCAAGCTGGCATGCACCCTTTAATGTGAGCTACACCAAATGGTGCTTATAGCCTTATTCTCCCTATATTTCTCCTATACATTGGGTATATTAAGCATCTACAAATGTATCTAAAGTAACAGGCCATACACGGAGATAGAGAGCTTTCTAGAATTTGGGTTCTCAACCAAATGCATGATACATACGTTTTGTAGCTGCTCAAAGTCTTCCCAACATCAGTATGACACATACGTACATAATATATATATTGAAGAATGCTATTGACCATTTGAATAACTAAAAATATAGGGTTACAGACCTATTACGGATATAGGGAACACTTCAGAATAAAGTTACTAATCCGAGCTAGGTCTATACCAAATATCTGCTTGACACCCCCCCCCCCCTCTGGCATGATAACACATAACATATAAATACATGGCAACCAATGTTTTCATAACACTACTGGTATGGGTAGATCTCGGAATTGTTCTAGAGTAATGAATGAACTAAGCGCAGGAGATCTGACAAAACCAGGAGGTTAATATCAGATTGGAGTGTTTCATTTGTCAGTGTGGGTCAAATCTACCAGAAATTAGACAGTGGCACAAACATTTGATGAGTCGTGTGAAGCATTGTGCATGCAAGGAGTCCATGCAGAGGGGATTTATTCGTTTTTCATGATTTCTTCCTGTCAAATGGGTCACTCCATACCTTCATACCTAGAAGAACGGTAGTAAACAATTAAGAGTGCATATGTATTTAGTGGATGTGCTAATGTTAAACATGCACATGCACACACATGCATGCATGTGTACAAATACAAACACACATACACACAAACACACACATGCTCACACATACGCATATACACAACACACACATACAACACACACACACACACACACACACACACACACACACACACACACACACACATACACACACACACACACACACACACACACACACACACACACACACACACACACACACAGCATGCACACACATGCACGCACGCACGTACACACACACACACACACACACACACACACACACACACACACACACATGTAATATGGCACTTGTAGCAACAATATTTGTTTAATCAAAATAATAATACTAATCTATAGGCTAATTAAATACAAATGTGCCACATGTAAACGACACCTCCTGGTTGCGTGTCTTCCAGAGGTACTTTCTCTCGCAACCGTTTCTGCTGTTGTCCTGTGTACAGGAAGAGGCAGGTCAAGTAGAACTCTTTTAGACACAGTGTAATGCAAACAACTACGGTGAGGCAGTAGCCTAACGTAGCCAACCCTCAATTGGCCATGGTTTTGTTGAGGTGAACAAAACAAGAGAAATCGACAGTCAGAAAATGTCAAAAAGTGTGAATCCTTGGTTATAACATTAACGCACAAGTCACTCATCCATCCCAGCATATAGTCAGTCTAGATGGTCCATTATGCCAGTGCTAGCCCCACATGTAGGGTAACACAACAATAATCTGACTTGTCAACATTTTTATTGCTTTTAAAAGCATTAATGCCAACCAAGCTGTGTCCCATAGGGTCCGTGGAACATAGACCCTCTAACATTGGATAGCTGTACATGTATTCTCTTTACCTCAAATAATTGATATTTCACCACCACCACCCCCTCCCCAAACCCAAACTCCATCACACAATACAACAAAATTGTAATTTCTATACATAATATCAATGATTCACTGCTAGTTCCCCTTTTAAAGGAGCATAATTTACTCACACTATGACTGTACATTTCTCATCCTAAAAGTTCAAAATCAATGCCATGGAAACTCACTATATTTTTCCGGATGTAATTTAGGATCAATAACAATAGGATATATGGCCAATCCGAGGAGGCCTACTAACCCCCCAATGACGACAACACTTCGCAAAGATGTTGGTCGAGGTAACATCACCACTGAAGGCTTTCGTATTGCGCAATTATAAAACGCGAAGCGAACGCAACCGCTAATATTCTAACGTACATAGTTCATAATGGCGTCTTTACCCTCAACATCAGTAAAGTCAGCCGCTGCTCGCATGTATCTGCAGCACAAGAAAACGTAAGTAACGCCGCGGTGTGTGTTCAGTGTTGTATAGCTTGTTCGCCGAGTATCTAGCGGTTGTATTGCTACTCGCTATTGTGTCCTTTGTCCATGAATATTACGTCCATTCATTCTTCTTTTGCTTTGGAATGGGACGTTTATCTTTGTAAAAACCGATTTCCGTCATCATTTTCGGGTGCTTACACTTAACCATCCTCTTAGAAGTCTTCTGCGTCCTAGATGTGCCAGTTGTTTCACAAAAACAATGGTGCTGAAAAAAGGGTGTTTGAAGTGGTTCGAAACCTCTTCTTTCGTGTCATCAACATCGAACACTTCTGTGAACCATAGGCACTCTATACTACGTAGCCTATGGTCTAACATTATTCAATAGCCGATTATACGTCGGTTTTGACACCACTGGTGTATGTCGAGTGCACCAGCTTATACTTACCTAGCTCAGCAAATATTGTCATGATCAGTTGAATTGTTATCACTATCTGGTGTATGCTTTGTCTATAATAATATATAATCGCCTCAGCATCTACATTTACCAGAGGCAGCAGTGCAAACCCATCAATTTCAGATCCAAGTGTATGTACGTACTAACCTGGAGCACTAACCAGGATACTTATTACACTGTATATACTTAATTTATGTACATATAATATGCTGTCAAACATGTCATTGTTAGAATATATTGCACATACATGTATTTGTAGTGTGCTCATTACGTTAACCTCATGTGTAGTCATCACTTCCCCAGTCAGCAGGATTCAAGTAGCTACAAGTGTCAGAAGTGTTTACAATACGGTCACTTCACCTACCAGTGCACAGGGAAGAGAAAATACCTGCAGAGGCCATCTAGGACTAAACAGCTCAAGAAGAAGAAACCGCCACCACCAGTTCCGGCAAAGAGGTACTGTTGTTAATTCGCACAGAACTGTGTCCGCTATTGCATGCTCCAAGTTATTCTTGCTGGAGATATTCACGAATGCAGTGAATGAATGTGAAAATGTATGTTTTGACTGTTGTAGGTCCAAGATAACTGAAACTGTAAAGAAGAGTACTAGAAAGTATGCAATGCTTTTGGTGTTGTGTGTAGTATTTAGGGCTGGGAATCGGCTGTAATTTTCAAATCGATTATCAGTACATATTAACCGATTGATTAATCGATTAATCACCAGAAGCAATTAAGTGGGCGTGGCTGGAAACCACTCCCACTTTATTAGATAGAGTAGTCATCCAATAGACATGAAGTGAAGTTCATAGAGTCCTTTTCATGTTTCAGGTATAAAATTGACCCATGGTGTGAAGGTTCTGGGTAATAAGGTAGGGGTGGCTTCCTGTTCTACTCACTTAATTACTTCGTGTGATTAATCGATTTGCTTGTGCTATTATCAATAATCAGATTTGAAATGAAAATCGATTGATTAATCGATTAATCGCTTAATCGTCCCAGCACTAGTAATATTATTTGTTGTGTGTACATTGTACACGTACATGTATCCTGATTGGTGGCAACATCAAATAGACCCACAGGGATACATATGCTTTGCATCCCCGAGATCCCCAGATGTGACAATTGACTATTGAATTAGCTGGTCAGCAAGTGGCTAATCCAGATCAATGTTATCCATATCACCTTCAGAAAGGAAACACAGAAATACATAGATCCTTGTATGGAACTCCTCAGGCTTCACCCTCTATGTCCCACACAGAGGATCCATTCCCTGTGTATCCTTCCTAAAGGCTGTATCGTAATATTTAGAGTTCATGTCAACTTGTTTTACACTGCAAAATGGGAGACACTGTATATGTGTACATTTTTCTGTGATTATTTCAGGAAGAAACGAAGGTCTTCATCAAGCAGTGACAGTAGCAGTGAATCGTCCTCGTCATCATCGTATGGGTCGAGTTTTTCAGAGAGCACTAAAGAATCAAGTGGGGAAGATTCTGACAGTTCATCATCCTCCTCTGTTAGCTCATCAAATCGTTCCACTTCTGAAGGATCAGGGTCAGAATCAGATGACGAGAGAGATTAAGCAGGACCCCACCCCCTCACTACATGCATGCATATGCTGTATTGTATCAGATGTATACCAATGTTATCCCATATAGAGTAAACCTTAATTCCATGAATTTGTATCCTATGGCATGTTATATTACAAGTGTAATATTATTATTTTTCTTCTTCATACTCTGTCGTGTTATTCTACCTACACATTATGTTATAGCTCAGCCATTTTGAATCTAGTTTTATTTTTAACCTCAACAATTAAATTGCAACAAGCCTAATATCACCACTGCATAGGAAAGGATTGAGGACTATAGAATGAATTTTCCTATATGGCTAATTTTATGCCTACGTATGTCTTATGATACATTGATATCATTTGTTGCCAATAAATAGATGTATGCAAGAATATATGATTATATTATTCGTCATTATTATTCATATGTATAATGCATGTACATATTCATGTACAAAATTACCACAATAATTATTGTATAATATACATATACATATTGTGGCTTTAATCATGCAGTAACATATCAATAATAGTTGCAATTATTGCAATTGGTTTAATATAGATACGTATATGTACATTCTTGTGTGTATGTGTGTTTAGCAATAATATTATACGTACATATGGTATACACATCTTATTCAACAATCAGTAAACTTCTAGTAGTGCTGGTCAAAACACAAATGATGTGTGAGTGTCACAGGGGCAAAAGGCAAGTTTCACCCTCCTTGAAACCTGACATGAAACTTGAGAAACCACAAGCGTAAAGTAATACTCCAGGTTTCAGTTGTTTCATTGAAGTTTCATCTGTATGAAACTCCATTCACAAATAGCAGTTGTATTATTATATTAAGCAATCTTGCAATTGACTACTTCAGCTTTGTAATTATTCAATATCATATACATATTATATTATAATATAGTTATATAATATTATAATGAGACATCATTTTATATATAGATTTTGTATATGAAATATGGTTTGGTGGAAAGGGTTCATAACATCCTGTAGTGTCATAGGCTTTGGTCTTAAGCTTGGTTTCATTTTTATAACTCATCTTTATTCCTTGATTTGCAATTGTATAATGATTGGTGAGTCTCATCATAATACTTTTATGGGTTCATTACGTCATAATAGTTTAAAGATGGCCGATCGCGATCGCAATTGGATAGGTATAGAAGCCAGTTCGTACTATTATACTTTAGAAATAAGACTAGTTTGAAAGTTTTTGTATAGTTTTAGTAGTTTTTATCATTTATTGAACTTTATAAACACCCTCATCACTTTGGATGGTGTTCTCCATGGCCTGTTGCAATTATTTGTTTCGCGGTGGAGCCTCCTCATCTTCGCCTTCATCATTATTGGTTTGGGGTCCACATTCAGTCTGGTGATGCCGCCAGGTGCGTTGAGCAAGTGTTTCATGGCAGTGTGGACATACATGTCGAAAATCCCGAACTGGATCGCTAATCAGAGGCTGAGTTCTATCTGATTCGGTGTTCTTTTCCATTTTAATATTTCTGTTGAAAGTGATATGATGTGCTGAAGTTCACTCAATAAAATTAATAGGTTTCTGTCGTAAACGCTCGTTTTATTAAAGCTTGTGGTCATAACTGTTACGTATGTATCAGACGTATACACACTATGAACACACTTATAAGGGAAAGGTATGAGATTGTGCACAATTGTGTACATTGCATGCAATGTACAGCTTAAGTTCGTACCCATTATATCTTTATTGAAGCCAAAGATTATTGCAATGAAATGAAGATTATCTATGTGATCATTGCACTTCAAAGATTTGTAATTGCTGTGATTGCAGGAAGCCCTACTATCTGTACGATGTACCAGACTTGTTTATCAGGAAATATTTTTAACAAGAATGAACCTATATTATACTAAGTCATTTGTCTCTGAATTGTCATGTGATCTTGTATTACCGGACCTTTTATACTACAATAGTCAGTAACATTGCATCATGAGTGTAGTGTCCAGTTGTAGCACAAATACATTGCTGTGGCCAACCCGTAACACACAGTGTCCAGTCGTCACAGTGTCCAGTCGTCACACAACAACAGTGCTGTGGCCAACCCGTAACACACAGTGTCCAGTCGTCACACAAACACAGTGCTGTGGCCAACCCGTAACACACAGTGTCCAGTCGTCACACAACAACAGTGCTGTGGCCAACCCGTAACACACAGTGTCCAGTCGTCACACAACAACAGTGCTGTGGCCAACCCGTAACACACAGTGTCCAGTCGTCACACAAACACAGTGCTGTGGCCAACCCGTAACACACAGTGTCCAGTCGTCACACAACAACAGTGCCGTGGCCAACCCGTAACACACAGTGTCCAGTCGTCACACAACAACAGTGCTGTGGCCAACCCGTAACACACAGTGTCCAGTCGTCACACAACAACAGTGCCGTGGCCAACCCGTAACACACAGTGTCCAGTCGTCACACAACAACAGTGCCGTGGCCAACCTGTAACACACAGTGTCCAGTCGTCACACAACAACAGTGCCGTGGCCAACCCGTAACACACAGTGTCCAGTCGTCACACAACAACAGTGCCGTGGCCAACCCGTAACACACAGTGTCCAGTCGTCACACAACAACAGTGCTGTGGCCAACCCGTAACACACAGTGTCCAGTCGTCACACAACAACAGTGCTGTGGCCAACCCGTAACACACAGTGTCCAGTCGTCACACAACAACAGTGCTGTGGCCAACCCGTAACACACAGTGTCCAGTCATCACACAACAACATTGCTGTGGCCAACCCGTAACACACAGTGTCCAGTCGTCACACAACAACATTGCTGTGGCCAACCCGTAACACACAGTGTCAAGCCATCACCAAACAACAGTGCTATAGCCAGCATATATTCTAATGTGTGCAAATTTATCATACTAGTAGCATACCAATACTGAACATTATGAACCATGCAGGCTGCAGTTCCACCAAATACTGTTGATGTTGCTGCACTCTTATGCAGTTTATTTGACTGTAAATATTGATCATCTGTTAGGGGATAACTATTAACTCTCCTCCAAGTCTCTGCAATTGTCTTTTCTGGTTTCTCTTCTTTCTTACCCATTCTTACTATCCTTCCCCAGAACACCTACAGGTCTGAGTGTTTCCCTCCAAAATCAGCCACTTCCTCTATAATTATCAATATTTGATCTTTTTATCTGGTTACGCCTCTTCCTGTTGGGGATATTTGTAGCAATATTGTGTCAGACTTTTTATGGATTAAGTTATTACTTGGTGTTTCCCTCCAAGTTTGCCAACTTCCTGTTTACTAACCATATTTGGTCAATTTCTCTGGTTACACCTCTTCCTATGGGGATACCCATAGTGTCCCAGGCAATCTGTATTGCTTCACATTTGCCCAGGTATATGAATTTTATGCAGTCACGCCCACCACAAGAGTATACCCAATGAATTACATCATCTGATATTATGTAATTGTTTTGACTACTTAATAATGTGACCTCATGGTTGCCATAGCGATCCCTCCAAAATTTGAAAATCACTCAAGCAAGAAGAATAAGCCCTCACTGTGGATTTGCACTTTGTTGACTAGTTTTAAGCCAGGATGGCTGAATATGGAAAGCTCTAAGGAAGAAATGTGGGTGACATTGGAGGAAATGCTGTTTTTTTGAAGAAACATGAAAAGCTAAACAAAAACTGAAAGGCTTACTAAGGATCATCCCTGAAAAAACATGGAACTCAGGTCAAGATAACAGCTTCACTGCAGACAATGGTTTGTTGTACATGAAATTTCTGTGTTTTAACATGATTCTTTATTGGTACCTATATGCAGAATACTGTGTGAACAGTATACTAATGGCTACTGGTAAACCAACGAGAAAACTCCCAAGATGGACATTTTCTTAAAGGTATATTTCAAATATTGTACATTTCTTCTGAATCAATGATTATTACAGATTCTACTTATTGCTGTATTATTCCACTCAGGTGGTAGTGCTTCGGTAACAAAACTTATCACTAGGGAAGTATTGAACAATCCTCAGTACTGTTACCAGTGGTGAAATTCTTGGTGAGTACATATTATGCCATGTTTGCGTTTGACTTCCCACATTCACTCCTATATTATCAATATATAGACGCACGTAAGTGCTATTACAGAAACTCAAAACTGATGCAATGGGAACAGAGTGGTATTCTTCCTGCACATCGCAAAATTCACTATAAAGCCAAGCATTTAAGAGACGTATGTACGTTTGATTTTATTTATTAATTTTGTTTAACGATCACATTCATATTCCGTTTAAATCCACCACAGATACTACAGTGGAGACAAAGGGAAGTTGCTTGACAGCAATGAACTGCCAAGTGAACTGTGAGGTTCACAACTACATTGCACGTGTAACATTATACCTGTGTTTTTGGCATCATCTGTATTAATCTGTTATTGCTAAGATAATAGCTCTAGTACCATTGTTGTAGACGTTATTGTTTCAGTATGTTATGTACATTTGTACATGTTACATGTTATATTATATAACTTTATATGTATTATGATTTTCAAAATTTAATAATGTCATACGTTGCATTTTTATAATACTATACGCATGTGTATTAAGATATAAGTTTCAATTGAGTATTGTTAGGTTTCACAAGTATATTTATGGGTTTCAATAATTGCATGTGCATGTATACGATAATGAAACCTTAGTTTCAATATGGGAAGAGAGTTTCATGATTATGGTTTCAGCTTAGTAACAAGTAGGTTCCAACAGACTTTTAAACCCCATGTTTCAAGTGGTTTCCTCATGGTTATCGAAACCAAGTTGAATAAAGGCCTTTGCACAGTTTGAAACTTGATAAACCCCATGTTTCATAGCAAGTGGAAACCTGCTTGAAACACAATTGAAAATGCACCTTTCACATTGGTTTCAAATGGTTTCATTTCAGTTGAAACTCAGTTTTTCGCCCTGTGTGTGAGCAGTTTCAACTTTTACACTGCTTTGACCATCGAGCAAGGAATGTACGTAGAGAGGACATCTACGTACTTCTCTGATTTACTCTCTCTTGCAAACTTCTCTGCGGGGAATTGGTACTAATTGCCAAATTTCAAGGCACCAACCAGAATTTTTCATAAACTCACCAAATGTGATTCCTACGTATGTGCTATACAGTACACACCATGCATGCCACTAACCACACAACATGCATCATATATGTAGGTACACTGAAAAGTACATATGTAATACAGTGGAACCTCTCTATTACGGACACTTTGGGACCTTGAGTTTAGTCCTTAATAGAGAGGTTTCCTCAATTCAGAGGTCATTTTATACACTACAGTACTACACTGGGACACAGAATGGTGTCCTTATTATAGAGGTTTTTGTAATTCAGAGGTTTGTAATAGAGAGGTTCCACTGTAATGAGTATGTAAACTCTGCATCCCATGTCACATGGTATGGTGACTATCACTATGTAATAATGATTATAGTGTATATTGTAGATGTATTAAAAGACAGTACAATGTGAGGAGCATGGTGAAGTATTATTGATTGGATTAAACAACTAAGTACAAAAGTACAACAAAACACAAAACACAAATGACGTGTGTGAGTAGTTTTAACTTTTACACTGCTTTGACCATCGAGCAAGGAATGAAGAGGACGTCTACTTCTCTGATTTACCCTCTCTTGCAAACTTCTCTGCTGATTCCCTTCTTCTCTGCTGTTGTCTGATCCACTGTCGGTAGTCACTCAGGGTCATGATCTTGTCCCCATAGTAGTCATCCTCATATCGACTGAACTCTGAAAACCGAAACTTCTGTATTCGCTGCAAGAAATCTTCATCCCTCTGAAGTGACACAGAACACAAGAGAAGGAGGATATCTTTGACCAGGCATTCCAAAGGACTCAATAACACAATTATTTAATGCAACACATGTACACCCATACTAGAACACTGATATGTATAATACTATATTTATACACCACCTCTACGTATATGTATTGCTGAAAAATACATACACATACGTACACACATATATGCGTCAAATATGTACATAAGACTCCACTTGTCATTATCAAAGTGATCCCTCCACACACATACTCCCTCAGCACTACTACACAACACAGCACACACACACACACACACACACACACACACACACACACACGCACACACCAGAAACACACACAGACACACACACACACAAATACACACACACACACACACACACACACACACACACACACACACACATGCGCGTGCACGCACACACGCACACACACACACACACACACACACACACACACACACACACACACACACACACACACACACACACACACCTCTTTTAGTAATCCATATTTCTTCCTAAACATCACTCTCCACATGGTATTAAACAATGAAGCTCCCACAAAGAATCCAACAGTTCCAGCTCCAAAACCACACAATGATGCAAACACTATTGGATCCATTCCACTAACGACAGAAAAGGAAGTGAATCAAACTGATGTAAAACAACACATTGATATGTAGTTGCCAGTACGTACATATGTACATAGGTCTGAAAGTATGAAATAAGGATCACTTATCAGATACAACTCCAGACAATTTCAAGGATAATATGTCCTTAATGCTACAACAATCCACCCTGCAATCTAGTCAGCATGTACGTATGCACTGGTTTTACCAGATGTGAACATCCAATACAGTCAGCGTGAAAGAATTGTTCAAGTACGTAGCAACTCTTTGAATGATAACACATATATGTACAATATGTACACGGGTGTTTAATGTACAATAATAACATAATATGTACATACAAAGATGTATTGTTATGTTTACGTATGTAAGGTAAAATGGGGTAACTTCAGGAATGAAGGAACTTTGGAAATTTGACTGAAAATTCACTTATGTTTGCAGTTGGAAATATGCAAAAGGTTATTTTAACCCAGTTACCCCTTCTTGCCTAAAATGAGGATGACGTCTTGTTACCAGAAATAACTGTTGTAGTTGTTAGGAATCAATGTTACCCCATTTTACCTTATGAGGTTGGACTCACAGGATTGGCTGTACTTCTGCTGCTTCTAGGTTCATTATGTCGGGATGGTAGTGAACGTTGATAGCTGCTGATATGCCAGAGAAAACGGCAAACCCAGGTATTCCGGCCACTCTAGCCGTCCACTTCAACCGCTTCTTTAGTTTTTTATATTCTTCAAAAGTCATTTGACGTTTTGACTCGCTGGGAGTTGAATAATGCTTAAAAACATTACTGTTCACGTCACGAGGGTAAATTGACAAAGATGATGTCCACTGAAACACGCTTTTCTTCGAAATGTTCAGACAAGGGGTGAAAATTCGACAACCGTTTTGCAGAGAATTTGCTAGCATTTCCCCTGGAATTGCGTAATGCGAACACGTGACTCACACGTGAATGTGACTCTGCATAAGATGGCCGAGAAGACCAAAGCTCCGCGATGGATGCCCTTGGAGGCTAACCCTGATGTAAGGACCACAGCATATGGCGTATGGATCCATACATTTATCTTTCATATATCGTCATTGAGTGATCCATTTCAACTACGATCTGCTAAGTTACATTCCAATCCATGTGACCCGTATTGTAATGTTCGTGTTTGCTGGTGTACTGTACTTAACTTAACACGTCCTTTCTCGTTCTTTTAGGTCATGAACAAGGTGAGAATGTGATAGACTTGCTGATTTCAGTGTGACACCTTCACAAGGAGAAGACGCCATAGCAACGTATACATGCAGTATTGTATTACTAAAGCGACCTTGTACAGTGTGTCCGGCTATATAGTGCGCTATAGTGCACCGTGTGCAGTGTGCTTATGTAGTACACTGTAGAGACCGTGTACATGTAGTGTGTTTATGAGATTCCCCTCCATCGATGTACGTACATGTGTATAGCTGGATAATATGTATATCCCTGTGTATGTTGTAGTGCAGCCATATAACAATGTATGCTGTATCAATGCTGTATGTTGTGTTTTAGCTGTATGTCGTATTCCAGCGGTATGCCATATTGCAGCTGTATGTTGTATTTTAACTGTATGTTGTATTTTAGTTGTATGTTGTATTGCAGCTGTATGTCGTATCGCAGCTGTACGTATGTCGTATTGTAGCTGTATGCCATATTCCAGCTATATGTTTCAATTCACCCAATGTCCCACTCAGTATGTGCAGGGGATGGGGATGAAGGGGAATTACCAGTTTTTCGATGTGTTTGGTTTGGACCCTGAACTACTGGCAATGGTCCCTCAACCAGCCATTGCACTGCTGTTGTTGTTCCCCATCACTGAAAACGTGAGTTTACACATGTAGTGTGACAGGTGTGTTTTGCTTGGTACGTAGGTGTGGTTGGTGTGTGTGTGTGTGTGTGTGTGTGTGTGTGTGTGTGTGTGTGTGTGTGTGTGTGTGTGTGTATGTGTTGTGTAGTAGCGGTGAGGGAGTATGTTAGTGTCGAGGGATCAATTTGCTAATGACAAGTCATATGTACTGAACCAAATGCTCGTGTTGTAGAATTCAGCGTACACAGAACAAGAAGACGAGAGAATTAAGAAAGAAGGACAAGTTAGCCTGCCTATCATTGTACATACATGTAGTACATACAGTTAATTAAACCCTCATATAACAAGCCAGTATTTCTGCATGTGTCAAACTGTCATAAGTAGTTTGCTATATCAGGACAAATTTCCTTGAAGTACTGTAGCACACAGTTGAGGTCATTGCTTTCTTATGCATAGAAATTTTTATAGAGGAGTGTGTTCCACTGTACATATTTCATAAGTGAATTCCCTGTCGATTGGTACATGTATGCGTGTGTAATACGTATGTGTATATTTACTTGGTGCCTTGTGAAGTAGTCTCTGGCTAAAGGCCTTCACAGTTTGATACATTTTCTCATATACCCATGATACTGTGGTAGTGATTGAATTGATGGTGGTTCGTTTGGTCTCCTCAAAATGAGACAGTGCTCATTTCTATCACTTGAGCCAAACATGTGCAGAATACATAGGTTTACATCAGTTTCCCATGATTTTTTTTGCATGCTTCCACTCGGCGTAGAAATTATTTATTAAAATTGAGATAAATTCATGAAAATTTGGATCCCGCTCCTCTTCAAACCCATCTTCCTATGACCATTCACAGATTGTCAGTAAAGATGTATACTTCATGAAGCAAACCGTCGGCAATGCTTGTGGAACAGTGGGCCTTCTCCACTCCCTAGCTAACAATTTAGACAGGATTACTTTGGGTGAGTCACAATTACTTTCATTCATTCATTGAGTGCAGCTACTTTTCAATGTAATTTGATGTGACCACATTGGACATGGTTATTAGTGGTTTGAAACATCATAAATGATAAATGTCTGTTGTGAATGTGGTCACTTTCGCGATTATTGAATTAATGGTACACACTATCAAGCTAGAGATGTAACCCTTCTGTTGTTAGGATGTTTTGATCATTGGAAGTACATACTCACTGAGTAATATGGACTGTACTGTGATATTGCTGCATCACAAGTGTATTCCTTTGATATTTAGATGATGGTTATTTAAAGACTTTCTTCACAAAGACAGCAAACATGACGGCAGAGGAAAGAGCAGAATATCTTGGAAAAGATGAGGTACAATGAACACACATATGTATGTACATACACACACAAGTGCAAACACACACACACACACACACACACACACACACACACACACACACACACACATGCACGCACGCACACACACACGTACGCACACACACACACACACACACACACACACACACACACACACACACACACACACACACACACACACACACACACACACGCATGTACATAGGTACTGTAGTAATATTTACTGTGCTAATACTCCTGTAATATTAATGTTCTACATACATATGTTGTAATGCAATACGTATGCACATACTGTATGTTGCACCCCACTGATCCTCTCGTTCTGTTAGGATATAACAGACGCTCATGAAACCAGTGCAAAGGAAGGAGACACAGTGGTACGTATGTACACATGCACACATGTGATGCCTGTAGAAGTATATTATGATAATGTGCCTATATAATAAGCACACTCCATGTATGTGTAGTATAGAAGCTACGTATTTCTTCTTTTCTGCTTTGAGCCATATTTTAACAGGCCAGCATGTTAAACAACTATTATAGCCGAAAAGGCCTGTTAAGCAACCAGTCTGTCCTATTTTACAAATGCAAAGTTCTGTTAAACCAGACTGTAGACAGAAAGGACAGTGCATACATATCTTGAAATCTAAAGTGTACCAGCCAAATATAGGCATAGCGCTCTATTTCATGAAATAGTGAATTTTTACCCCTCAGTATAGCTAGGGAGAACCCTGCATACACATGTGCAGGTACGTATATTGTACTAATGTTACCAACAATATGTACTCCTTGGCAGGCCCCTCCTCCTGAACAGAATGTCAACCTCCATTTCATCAGCATAGTCCACAAGGATGGGCACATCTATGAGCTAGGTGAGGGATGGGGCATTGCCGTACACGCATACCACAATCATATCACCTTCATTATCATAGAGTGCGATAGCACTCTATATGTAGGGATGACGCAATAATATGTACATATATGTATGTTCTCCATGTCATGTACATACGTATATACCCTGACTATATCTACATGTGTTGTGGAGATACTGTATATACTCCGGCTACATGCAAACGTACATATAGTGCATATTATTCATGTTCCTGTAGAGAGTGTACTAGGTAGACCTTTCCAGTCTGTTTGAATGGGTGATCTTTTCTCTCTTCAACCAAACGTCCCTGGTAAACAACTACTTATCTGCTGTACTTGACAGGCTCTTTGGGCCAATGGCAATCAGCTATCATATTGATTAACCTGTCTGCTATGGTCCGAATTCACCCTGTTCTTGACCACACCCAATTGTAGATCTCAATGTATCATTGACCACACCCTATTCCAGGTCACACCCCACTGTTGACCACACCTTCTTTCAATTCTTCACATCTGTCTAACACATCATTTGTTACACTTCCACTATTAACCTGTTGTACTGGATATTGAAGTGTGTTGTCATGTTACTTTAGATGGCAGAAGACCTTTTCCAGTAAATCATGGCCCAACTACTGCAGATAACTTTCTACAGGTGTGTTTGTGTGTGGGGGGGGTTGTAGGTGGGTGTGGGTGTACATGTGTGTGTGTGTGATGTGTGTTTATGTGTGTGTGTGTGTGTGTGTGTGTGTGTGTACATGTGTGTGTGTGTGTGTGTGTGTGTGTGTGTATGTGTGCGTGCGTGTGTACATGTGTGTGTGTGTGTGTGTGTGTGTGTGTGTGTGTGTGTGTGTGTGTGTGTGTGTGTGTGTGTGTGTGTGTATGTGTGCGTGCGTGTGTACATGTGTGTGTGTGTGTGTGTGTGTGTGTGTGTGTGTGTGTGTGTGTGTGTGTGTGTGTGTGTGTGTGTGTGTGTGTGTGTGTGTGTGTGTGTGTGTGTGTGTGTGTGTGTGTGTGTGTGTGTGTGTGTGTGTGTGTGTGTGTGTGTGTGTGTGTGTGTGTGTGTGTGTGTGTGTGTGTGTGTGTGTGTGTGTGTGTGTGTGTGTGCGTGCAAGTGTCAGTGGGTTTTTGGTTGGTTATGGGTGTGGAGGGGTGCATGTGGTATCAATTGTGTATGTGATGCATCATACATGACCATAATAGTGGTCCATTGTCTTCTCATATGCCTGTATCCACTGTTGAACTGTGTACTGTGAACCTAATCGATCCTAAGTTCATACTGTCAGGTGTGCTACTAACGATGGTATGTGTACCCACCTGTGTATTTCTTACTGGCATACAGGAGGCTGTCAAGGTGTGCAAGGACTACATGAAGCGGGATCCAAATGAAGTCAATTTCAACATTATTGCACTGTCTGCTGCCGAGTGAAACTCAGCATGCATGTGTTAACACCTTGTATGTACGTGTGTGGAGTTAGGAACATGAATGCCATTTGTATGCTATTGAATAGTACTTAGAATTGTTATTGATAATTATTATTATTAGTTTATCTTCGAATTCTATTATAGTAAACTTACATTGTTATATAGAAATGGGTGCTATAAGTAATTGCATGATAATGAGGTATACGCGTACTACACATTATATATTATGCGTATACTAACTATAATTATAGTACCTTCTCGTCTATAACATGATATAATGTGTTAATCTCATATTTTATACAGTGAAATTAATTACTAATCCACCACTATTTTATACAACCTTTCAATCCACCACAATTTCCCAGTACATACCAATATAATGTACAAGTACCAATGAACATCCAGTTAATCCACCGAACTGGTTTATCCACCATATTATTATGCATATTTTTTGAAAACGAATTTAAACTACTTGTACTTGCATACAAAATTAATGGGTACATGGATACATATTATACATATATATTATATTATTATTGAGGTTGATGTGACTACAAGCAGCTCATAACAGGCACCTACACATATATTTATGTGATATTGAAAACAAGGTAAATTGTTCACATTCTGTAAATTGTTGTATTAATATTAGATGTACAATACAATAATGATAATGGACAAAAATTGAATATTATGCGCAAAAGGATGTCATAATGTTTTAAAATAGATGCATTAATATTAATATTATGTTTGTAAATTCTAAAGTAAACACAAACTAGTACTAGTAGTACATATTATGCTGCTTATACATCAGTAGTATTCTATATACATGCTATATAATCAGCCTTCAGATAGCAGACAAAATTATAATACAACTATGTCATAATTATGTATGAACTGTATCTTCATCACAGTATATAGACCATGTACACCTTTCCAATGAGAAGCACTCATTAGTGTGACAGCCTACATCCATGTAATAACAAAACACATCAACTTCAAACCTCAATAAACCCAATACAGGGACAGGCACATACGTGCAGTCAGGAGGAGGAAACCAATTGTATACACGTGCAGTCAAAAGTGACTTCCTTGAAAATGGCTGCTGCATGATAGGTTGTTCGAAAAATGAATGATTGTTGTGTAAGAAAACAATTATTTCCTTCAGTAACTTCTTTCTATATTATTAGTTGATATTCCTGACGATAACTTATTTGCATTAAGACATGACTCGTTGTGCTGATCTCGAACGTGATACGTATGCAGTACTACCATGATCATGACCCCAGTAGTCATCATATATATACCCAGTGTAGCAGGAGCTACAGTTTGACACCAAACACCACTATATACATAGTACTATTGATTTAGTGTTGTCAATTTTACAGTAGTCTCCATACATAATTTACAATGCAACCTATGTACGTACCTACGTACGTATACTTCATTAATTTGAGGAATTTTGTAGTCTCATTTACTGTCTGTTTTTGATCTTTGGCTTATACACGACCACTGGCTGTATAACAGCATAGATACATTGGATGCAGATAGTTCTAGACATGTACATGCATACTTGACCTTCCAAATAATACATAGACAACACACCACATACACACATCACATGATGCATGGATGCATACACGTACACACACACACACACACACACACACACACACACACACACACACACACACACACACACACACACAACACACACTTACCTGTTGTCCACACAGTGGATCAGGTGGACAAGGCCTCCCAATATGACACAGCGAAACACACAGATGACCACGCTCCTTTCAAGGAGTTGGACAAAGTTGAGTACACACCTCCCCATCGGGTAGACACACCCCGTTAAGACAGGTCTTACACAGTTATGTCCACAAGGTAAGCTCCATCCACAAGCACATCTGTCAAGAAATCTAGGTACACTACATTCCTGAGAGGAGGAATAGGGACTTTAGGGGTCCATGCATGGACAATATATGTATACATACACATGAATGTATGAAGAGGATTGAGATGGACAATATGTGTACGTATGAGTGTATGAATAGGATTGATCCAAGGTGTCCAGTGGAGAACTGCATTACAGGGTTCAGTGACATGTGAAATGGGCTACATGGGGAACTGTACTCACCACCAATGTCACTGTTCTCCCTGGAACGCTTGCTTTGCAGACTCGAACTAGAACAAGGCTGATCTGGCCTCTTTCTACTACCACCTACATTTGAATAGACGTGAAGAATGACATCGAGTGTGCAATTTGACCGGCATACACGTATACCTTCCAATTGACAAGGCGAAGATTCCTTATCCTCTGGAGGACTGGAAGATGTGGGGTTTTCTGCCATCAATGTACGTACAGGATAACAACGAAGTTGACGAGCGAATGTAAGCTTGGTGGGTGTGACCAGGAAAATTTTCAGTCCTGTTAGTCTACGAGAAACAGGAATTCCCCCTTCGCCAATAGCTGCAATGTTAGCCATTTGCATGTCCAGCCTCCAGGGAGAAACTCGGTGGTCTGATATGCTCAATCTCTTCCGAGAACGAGCAGTCACCTTTCTTATGTCTTCTCGAAGACCTGTGACTCAAAGGATTACATAAAGGATATCAAGTGAGTTTTATACATCGTTAGTCGACGATAGGCAGACTACATGTGATATATCCTCAGCAAACCGTACAGCGGCTGGTCCTTATGAGTGTTGGTATATGCGACTGATAACATGTAGGAATGTTAATTGGTCCGTTGAGTATCTGTGTACATGTGTGTATTATCGTTGATACAGTGTTGACTTGGGTGGATTGAGTGAGACTACAGGTAGTGGCCACCCTGTACATGTATGAGTTGGTGTCACCTGGAGTGAGACTACAGGTAGTGGTCACCCTTCAAGTTATCTCTCTTCCTAACACTGAGTGTATTTCCATGTACCCGACAAAAGCACAGCATAACTAATACATGTACACGTGCATGTGTTTGTACATACTGTACTGTAACCTACTGTACTTGTGTGCTGTAAATGTGAATAGAAACTGTGGTGGATGTTGATTTATGCAATTACATATGTACATACGTTCCTCCGGAAACAAAGGCAACTATTGAGAGACACTGGGAAAGAAGCTGGAATGGTACATCAAGTAGTACACTGTCATATGTATGTACAGTACATCTGTATAATACTTACGTATTAGGCTCACACATGCATACTGTGCATGTACATACTGTGTGTAGTATTATCTGCATACATATCATATTCACATGTACTTGTGGACCCTGTGCTGTAGAAGTACATGGAGATTGTAATGAAGGAGAAGGCAGCCAAGCAAGAACAGCACCAGCCATCCAAACAGAATGGAAAAGTAGATGAGTTTGGTATCCCCCTACCTTCCAATGACTCTTACAGGTACGTACTAGCATACATGAGGTGTGTGTACAGTACATGTGTACCCTATCATGTCCATATAATTATGTACACACTGTACTATGATCACACGTCACACTCCGACTCAACTGCGATTGTGTTCATTGGCTGAATATGCATGTACATACAGTAGGGACAAACAGACAAACAAACAAGCAAACGAAAACAACTGCCTTCAAAACAAATGGCTGCTTTATACAAGCCACTTTAAGAGGTTTGGTTTACTGTAGTAGTGTACCTAGTGGAATATACTTGTACACACAGTAGAGATAAACAGACAAACAAACAAACAAACAAGAATGAACACCTTCAAAACAAACTGCTGCTTAATGCCAACCTATTTAGGAGCTTTGGTTTACTGTAGTAGTGTACGTATGGCAATTGAATCCTGATAAGAACATCTGATAACAAGAACTGATTTTGTGGGTCCCTTGTAGTTTGTCTCACCAGTTTTCTACTGTACATACATGGGTACTTATGTCCAGTTGATTACTTGTACACAAGTACTGTGTGTGTCATGCTAAGGTCTGCACTGTACCTGAATGGTACATACGTACATACTTCAATTACATGCACACTCACAGCACACCCCATCACACACAAGCAGTGTGTTCACTATCTTAACTCTGTCTACCTGTTAGTACTCACTGTTGGTCTTCCCCTGTGCAGCTTTGGTGAATGATCTGTGGATTCACCATTTGAAGATTGGTGAATGAGCTCATTGACAAGATGAAATCCTTGGTTTATTCATAGATAATATGACCCATACCTCAATCATGAATGGAGTTAATTTCATATTTTTTCCCAACAACTGTAATATCTGTTAACTTTGTATGTGTAATAATCATAATATTTGTTACGCAGAATAATGTTATTATCCATTATTATTGAGATTCCTTCATTTTAATAGTATGACATTGTGTAGTGATACTATATAGTTATAATCGTATAAAATGATAATAATATTATTCTGTCACAATTTAATTGTGTTTAGATTATATATACACTTGGTATAAGTATATAATATTATATATTATTTGGTTTATATGATTAGTTATAACTGATCCAAGCCATTATTATGCATATATGCATAATTATATGCATTATACATTAATTATTATATAACAATATATAAATAATTATTACATTACATAATAGGATAATAAGGAATATTGACTTTGGCAACAGGCCATGACATGCAATGTTTAGAAAATACTATTCAACAGTTACAGTTTTTATGGATGACAACTTTGATTTGACAAACTCCATCTTCTCTTTTGGCACATCAAACAAGGTCACTTGTTTTAAGAACTTGTTTCTTTCCAACCCAGTGGAAATAGCATCACATACATCAGTGTTGCTCAAAACATTGAGAGTGACCTCCACTACTTTCATCTCTTCAGCATACTTCTCCATCTCCTTCAACTCATCTTCACTAAACACTCTCTCCCTATCCTGTCAATAATGATGAACAAGACCACAACAATAAACAACTGACCTCAAACGTCAGACACTCTACATCTACAGTACATAGTGCTGGAAGGACAGGATGAGAATGAAGATGTGGATGTTCACAACATTCAGTGACAATTCCTCTTCCTAGACCACTACAGAGTGATCTTCGTTTGTCATGCATGTCAGATGCATAACTACATGTACAGGTGCACTCATGTATAACTTCTTGGAACTAGGGGTACACATGGATTAATGAAATTTGTATGTAAATGTAAATTTAAGTCCACTGCCCACAAAAGTGGGTCACTGAGGTAGACAGTAGATGAATTCATGCGAATATGTGATGTCGTATACTGTACTTGGGCAGCTGTGATGGAAATCATTAAGTCTTTCAGTTTTTCACCATCTACTGCAATTATAGCCGAGCTCAAGGCATTCTTGAAGGAACAAACTTGCCAATGACGGGAATGAGGCTAACCAGTTGAAAGGCCAGCAAACTAGTAGGGCCTTATGTCCTGTCATTTGCAAGACCAGTGCTGTTCTTGAAGGAAAGCCTTGGATTTAGCTGAAATTATAGTAAAAAACGAAAAATCTCAAAGTTCAAACGGTAAGACAATCCAATCACAGCTGTCTATGCTACACCATTCATTCACCCAAACTCATACACTGTTGACCCTGGTGATCGACACCATTATCGTGGGTGGTGGGTGTGAAATTGCATATATCGTATAGTTGGCAATGAATAAACTACTGTTAATTCATAAAGATACTGAAGTGGAGCCCCCATAGCAATGACCTAATGGTAAACACATCCTCATCTCAACACAATACAAATCACACACGTACATCAGCTGTTAAATCACACATCATTGGAGTCAACATACCAAAGGTGGATCGATCTGAAGTTCCTCTAGTGGCACTTCTCTTGTAGAAAGTGATTTCATCACAGGTAGAGGAGAAACAAACGCCATCCTAACTCTCCTCAACTTTGTGTTTGCAACACAGATGGTGGCCAATGCTTTTGCTACATCTTCATCATTCCAAGCTGATGTTATCAATTCAAGGTGGAAAACCATAAAGCTGTAACAGTTGTCATGGTAATTAAAATAAGCTTCAATTAACTCACTTCCCACTTCAAGGTCTTCAATTAAAGTATTACCTGCTACACCATGTAGCACTGGTACCATGAAGTAGGATGTACCACTTAGGTGCAGTTTCCTCAAAGTGGTATTCTCTATCACTGAATGAATCAGCTCTGACTTATGGCTCTCATTGTCAATTTCCTATTAGATGAAGGGAATTTAGAAATAAAATGATTATACTTACATCCTTAGTTATTCAACAGATGGTGTTTTTTTACTTACAGCTTCAAGGTGACCCACATGAAGTGTCAATTTCACAATGGTAGTGCTATCAAAGATGGCTGACAATGCAGGCAGTGTTGTCACTTGCACATTAAGGAACAACCTCTTCACTGATGTCAAACTGATTAGGCTACTGGCATCTAAATGTTAATAATTATAAAAGCACCTCACTGACAAACACTATACACACAAAGTTGTACACAAACTCTACCAATAGCACATCATGTACATCAATACATAATACGCCAACTACAAGTACATATGAACAGTGTATGGTGAATAGGGCAAGTTATGTGGCACACACAGCAAAACACACTAGTACACATGTGGAATTATAGTGCATTGAACATTGAGTAAGATATACATACAAATAATTCAATAACAGGGTGTCTCACCTGCTGAGGACAAGTGATCTACCCTGAGATGTAAACCCTGCAAATGAACATTTGCTTGTAAGATAGAAAAGACATGAGACAAAGATGATGGATTAAGAAGCTTGGAGCTCGAGGGAATCAGCTTCAGTTCTCTCAAGTGAGTACATTTACTCAAACAGTGAGCAATAGTAAGAGTATCATGAGGAGTGAGATGGAGAACAAAATGAAGTGATTGGTTGAGGTGTTGTACAATGTTTAGTGTCAAATGTGAGTTTTGAGACTCATAAAGAGAGTGAATAATGTACAAAAGGTGAGGATCATTATTGGTACACTTAGATGGGAGAGACAAAGAATGCACAGAAGACTGTGAATAGAAGGCATTGGGCTGTGGGTGAAGACGACAGAGGAAAGAAGCTACTTCAGGTGATGAAAGGCCTGTAAGACCTGCATAGAAACGGGATACCATTGAAAACTTTAGATTACTAAAGTTCTCTTGTACAAACTGCAACTGCTCAACGTCTGGTAGCTGGCTGATGTGGTAGGCGCAGAAGAACTCCTGAGTGGTTGTGTGGGAGAAATGGAACGTACTGCTGGTTAGGTATCCCACTATGCTGGAGTGTTGGTGGAGGAGTCCTTTGAAGAGAGATTCTTCAAAGGCAGCTTCTGGTTGAAGAGAGGGGAAAGCTCCTTGGATATCGTCTTCATCAAACACAAAGGTGGGCGGAGTCTTCATCATGCCTTCATAGGCCAATAAGCTAAGAGAATTCAACAGTCCCTTCACGTCATCTGATAAACTATCGAGGAGTGGGTCCACTCTACAGGCAATGCCGCTCTTCTTACATTCCCTCATGATCACATTACAAATAAACTGTTTATAGCAGAGGGTCATTGTGGGAGGGAATTTACGACCTGCATAAATGGAACAGAAGATAAAGAGATTCATTGGAATGTAGGCCCCTCCCATGAGGTCCGGACGGGAATGCAGCTCATCCAGCATCTTCTGTCCTTCCTCAGGTTTGGCTTGGAAGAATTCATGGACATAGCTTTGGATGGATTCTTCATCAAATCCATGAATCTCGTAGAACACTGTACTGTGTTCCTGAAGGAATGGGAGGCTTCCAGGACGACTGGTGATAATCACATTGGCTTGAGGAAGGTTTCGACTTTGAATGATTTCCCGGAAAATGCTACTATCTTCGGTGGAGAGGAGTTCTCTGACTTCATCCGCTCCGTCAAAGACAAAGAGAACATCCTTACCTGATGTGTCAATCAGAGATTGGCTCAACTCAGAGAGGTCCAGTTTCTTGTCTCCCGAGGTGTAGTATGACAGCAGCTCCTCCAGGTCCTTGGCACTAGACACAGTCTTCTCCCTCAGAGGAAAATAGAGCACTAAGGTGTAGTCACTCTCCACTTCCTTCCTGGCTAGTGCTCGGCTGATATGCTTCAGAAGGGTTGTCTTCCCAATACCTGCATGACCGTAGATGACCCTCAGACTATCACTTCCTTTCAGAAGAAGCTCTGAGGCATCTATGTAGCGATCGACCTTCTTGCCTTCTCCTCCACAGTCTCTGTACTTTTGGAGGAAAACAAGACGATCATTTGTTGTTTCTGGTTCCATCGGAACATCTGGCTGGCCCGGGAGTACTGCTAGTCGAACGTACTCCATTTTCCTCCCTCCTTCTCCTACCTTGAACCTTTCATATTGGTTGTAGGCATGGCCCTTCAGTTTCTGGACCAGTGGGTCTCCAAGTGGATCCTAGGGAGCATGCATTAAATATTAAAATATAATATGCTATACAATTATTATATAATATAGAATATAATATTATATAAAATGTAGTATAATTATAATATTGCCATATACAGTATATTATACGGATAACATATACTTGATAATATGTACACAAGTGTGTGCACGTTACTACTAGAATGTAGTTTAACAAGCCAAACATGGTTAGTGGCAAGTGGCAACCAATAGTTTGAGTCACAGTGTCACATATGGGACCAAGCTGTGCAAAGATCTACACAAGTGTACTAATTGGGGCTGAAAAGGTCTTGAATTGACAGATAAAACCTCACTTCAATAGGACTCTATATAAATTTCAGTGCTAGTCCCTACAGAGTAGTAGGATCCCTGGTATACAGGTTATCCCTCACAACCAAGACAAGTGCTTGTGTGGAGACCCCAAGCCTACAACTGTCACAACAGACCCCAGGGTGAGTTTACATAACATGACCACCTATACAAACAATGAACACAAAACATACACCAGTTCACCCTCATGAGGGAATCATCCGTGCTGGATTGCTTGAAACTATGAGGATATACTAACTCACTTTCTGTGTACTTCCCTGTGGTCTGTCAACAAGCCACAATGCGACTACAAAAGACACTGCGACAATCAAAATTGGTAGCAGTAGGAGTGTCGCGTTACATCGCAGGCCCTTGGGACATATTGTGAACCAGGCTTGAGTATACCATCCATGCTGGAATCAAGTATAAAGGAGTACTGTACTGCTTGAATCTATGGACAATGAGGTCAGATACTAACTCACTATCTGTGTACTTCCCTGTGGTCTGTCAACAGGAACTGGTATATCATGAGTGCTGGGGGATTCTAATGATACATGGAAAATGAGAAAGTTGATCTACATATTATAATATTATTTATTATATTGTTATGTGAAATGGTACACATAAATCTTTATAAAATTATTTAATACTAATGTTATGTGGATAATATCTTGAATACTCCCACTGGCGAGAGTGAGATTGGTAAACAGAACAGTGAGGAAGATTTGAAGCACAGTCAAAACCCATTAGCAATAACACAGCATATAAAACTGGGTATAAAGTAAATCAGTGAGAATCCATATGGGAATCCATGGGAATCAATATGTACACATACTTCAAAACATCTCAACATCACTATTAAGGCAAAACACGGATTAGTGTACAGTCCCAGGTACACTACACCATGTACTGTACATACAACATCACTGTCAATACTCCATACTAATCACCTCTCAATAGATCCCTCCTTATCTTCTTGGCTACTTCAATCAGCTTCGGCTTGGCTTCCTTCCCTACCTCTTCCAGACATTCACAAAACACTCTCAGTCTCTCCTCGGTATATCCTGATTCAGCAAATTGGTACCATTTTTGAAATGCTTCATAAGGTTGGCCATACTTATTTAAAGCTCCAATTTCAACAAAAGTTGCTTTATCCAACAGCTGTGGCTCACATCCGTACAGCTTTGCTGACAATTCATTGTCAACAGACAGGTTTTCCCTCAGATAGGCATAACACTTCTGCAATGTGGTCTTGACTGGATTGTCTGTGAGTGGAAGAAACTCTGGAATTCACTAATCTATACACATAGCCCAATGTGTGTACAACAGTACATACTAAGGACTTATTAATGCACTGATATGGTAGATGATAATATCAAATAGGTAAGTGAAGAACACACAGTACAGTAATACTGTATATTATAGTTCTGGAAAAAGTGAGAAAATACATGTGTCCATGTCAACATACAGGTTCTGAAAACAACACTCTCTTCCAGTTCACTTCAAACAGTACATAAATGGTATCAGTCAGTGATTGATCACAAGTGACTGAGTTGTTCACACATTATACAGTACTGCACTGAGAGGACAAGTGGAGGAACTGCAGTACAGGGTTTAGTGACATGTGAAATAGGCTACATGGGGAACTGTACTCACCACCAATGTCACTGTTCTCCCTGTAAAGCTTGCTTTGCAGACTCGAACCAGAACAAGGCTGATCTGGCCTCTTTCTACTGCCACCTACATTTGAAAAGACGTGACGCATGACATCGAGTGCGCAATTTGACCGGCATACACTTATACCTTTCAATTGACAAGGCGAAGATTCCTTTTCCTCTGGAGGACTGGAAGATGTCGGTTTTTCTGCCATCGATGTACGTACAGGATAACAACGAAGTTGACGAGCAAATATGTCAGTTAGGTGGGTGTGTCCGGATAAAATGTTAGTCTACGAGGATCAGGAATTCCCCTTTAACCTTACTCCAAAACCAATCGTTGTGGTCCAGGGAAGAAACTCGATTGTCTAATATGCTCAATCTCTGTTGATAACGGGCGGTCACCCTGCTAATGTCTTCTCGAAGACCTGTGACTTGAAGAAATGGTGGACATCATAATATGAGTGAGTTCTATACTTCGTTAGTCGATGCATAGCTACGTAGAAAGGGTTAAAAAAATAATTCTTGAGCGATCACGTAGCAGATTGAAATGATTGAAATGTAATACGTTTCGAGGATCATGTAGGAAGAACGACCCCCCAGCACTGTTGTATTCTACAACAAGGTTAGGGTTGTTGTAGAATACAACGGCGCTGGAGGGTCGTTCTTTCAATCATGATTTCAATCTGATAAGTGATTGCTCAAGAACTATTTTTTACCCCTGTCTACGCCGTAGCAATCATGAGTCTCTACCAAACCATGCGTAGATACTCTAACCTTGTACTCTAAACTAGTTTAGAGCATAGACCCTTAATACCTATGTTTACAGTGTGATCTATGGTCTAACAACGGGATTGTAAATTCCCGATTTTATCTGCGTTACTAGGTGTAAACATTGTTTAGTGACTCGCAGGGTATGTAAGGGTATATCATAGTATGGTAGTTTTTGGGGGGTATTTAACAGAATATTGGAAATTTTCAGTAATGAAATAATGTACATACATTAAGAGAACGGTGCGCTAGAATTTGAGCACAACGCGCGGCTTCGATAAACAATGAATGAGGACATTACCACCTCTTCTCTATGCTATACTATTTAGGGGAAGCAGATTTACCGTAAACCACTGAAGGACTCTCTTGTAGTGAGAAATGTGAGTTCTATTATACACCAGAACATCATTCTCTGGCATCATCAAAACTAGCGTCTAATTGGTACACATGGGAAATGCACGAACATGCACACCTACACACCCACACATGCACATACATACGTACACACACATAGGTACGTACATATATGTGCATTCACATGTGCACACACACAGTACACATATGTGCACACACACATACGTGCATGCACACACACATGTACATACATACATTGGATTCCGTTTAATTTCTACAGGTTTACATGTATTCATATAATATACATACATGATATTGTATTGTTTGTAACTATTTACGTATACACATTTAAGGGTTGCTGTATCATGTTCTGGTAAATCCTGGGAAGGTCAAAACAGAATAAACGTAAAGTGTGAATATGTGTTGTAGTTGTGGCTATTTCCACTACCTTCCAGCTGGTACATGCATATGTGTATGTACTTTTGCGTGTTCACCTTAAATGGACTCTACGAACATATGTATGCGTTTGCATATACACATGTACACATGTACATATGTAACCACAGTATGTACATATTTGTATTATGTATAGTATATAGTTGTGTAGGAGAAAAGTGATGAAGATGAGCAGATTGTCCAAGCTGTGGTTGACAGGGAAGCAAAAGAAAGGTTCATACATACGTATACTATATATTATATCATAGTGTGTCCATTTCACTACTTGAGCATTATTCTGTACTTGTAGTACTGTTCATGTATATGCACTTCCATACTGTATAAGTGTACATACTTAAAAGTACATCTGCTACATGCTACTTATGTGCTAAAATATGTATGTATGTACGTACAATGTCATGTGTTTAATTTGGTTCATACATACAGATAATGTATGCACTGCCTATACTTGTGTGGTGACTGCATTTCCGTCTCAGGCTGAAGAGCTGGAGATAATCCAGAAAAGAACTGAAATACAGTCTGATATTCACAGGCCTTTTATGAGGATGGTACGTATATGCTGACATGCTGCTTTGTGTATGTTCTTTTGTATATGTACATAGTTTTATCAGGGGTATTGTGTGGTTTGCCAGGATAAGTGACAATGGAAGGAAGTATCAGGAAGAAATGAGAAGAGACCATCAGCTTTTGGAACCCCCCCGGAAGTTCTAGGGTCAAAAGGTGCAGGTTCATCACTTAGTGATACACAGGCAACAGCTGACCACTTGCACATATGTGTTTACGTACATATGTAGTTGATATGTTAAGAAACTTGTGATATGTACGTATGTGTGTTACACATTACATATGTACATATCACGTGCACACTTGTAGGTATTTTTTTATGGTTCCATGCCCACCAACTAGATAAGAGGTAGGAATGAGGTGAAACAGCTCTTGGACCGCAAGACACAATCTGTTAGTAGACCATTTCATATTGGTTGCTTACTTGTTGCTGTTTTGACCATCCCTCTTTCTCTCCACGTCAGGTTGAATAGGAGGCATCTTATGTAGAATGTGATAATATTATAATATTTATTACAGAACACATGTATTAAACTTACAACTCAGTTACTTATATACATGCAGAAAGGTGCTGTTGGTATGATTGGTTTCAGCTGGTATTGCAGTGATCTGGAGAATCTGATGTACTTGCCAGAGTACCAGTCTACTACATAATATACGTACACATAGCTTATACTGTATATTGTATTATGGACACTGGTCAGTTGTGATGACCAAAAATGAAATTTTGAATTATCTCTCACAAGTTGGTTGTGTGAATTTAAAGGTTGTACCCCCCAAAAGGGTGTATATGTACATATCTGTAGTAGTACATGGTGTGTCAGTCACATGGACACAGGAGATCAGGCTACATATATATGGAGTGACAACAGTAATTATTTTGAAAACTTATCTTTGTTCCTGGTCACCATACACCTGTAACACATTCAGGAGGGTGTATGCATAAATATTATAGAGTTGTTGTGAGTCATAATATTATTATACATGAACACCGGGCAGGTTGTGGTGATCAGTGAAACGGTAAAGTTGCCTGACTGGTCACCACAAGGTCTGTTAGAATGATATTGTGGTATTGTCGTCATTATACAACTTTGATCATGAGTACATGCTTAAGAATGTTGAAATATACTTTAATGTACAGAAATGTAAATTGATGGACAACAACAACTTCTGTTGTCAATACATACAAGCATACATGACATACAGCTTGATGAAAGTGCTATATATAAATATAAAACATTGAATCAAAAAGTAACTGTTTTGAGGAGACATTAAAGCTGAAAGGATCAAAATCACATCTCACCTATGTACACACTAAAGTAATAGACTGGTTAGCTGTGTACATGTGTGTTAATGCTTCACTGTGTTTAGCTCTGTTGTGTTAGTTTGTTGACATCCAGCCGTGGAGGACTGCTCTGAGTCATGTTGGACTGCATGGCCTGTGTCACCTCATCATCGAGCTCATCCTCACAGAACGAGTGGTCGTAGGAACTCTTTGGAGAGACCTGGCAACCTCGCTCGATGTACTGCTTAAGTTTACTGCAGGAGGCAAGGATGAGGCCCATGAAGGGCGGGGACGGCTTGAGGGGGCGTGTCAGATACTCTGGGTGGTACTGAGCTGCTACAAAATACTTGTGTCCTGTTGGAAACAATAGGAAAGGGACTCGATAACAACCATACACAAAATAGTGAATAAGGTGAACAAGCTCACTGTTTGTAAACAAACACATAAAGGAACAACAATGAAACACAACACGTTGCTGATGTACAGAATAAAGACTACATAAAATACATACAATACATATGAATGTGCATATCCACGCTGTGCGCAGGGAGCAAGATGATTACTTACAGTAGTCAGGATGAGCACATAGTACAGCAGGTGGTTAAGTATGTATTGAATGAGTGGATGCAGTACATTCTCTCTCTGTGCTCCCCATACATACATGAACAAAATTTAATGTGTACATACGCATACATGTGCATATAGAATATAGATGCACACAGGTACGAATGCATGCATGTACACATAACCATGTATGTATGTACAGTATATGTACGTACGTATGTGAGCATGACAGTATGGTCGTGTGGAGCAAACCTCTCAACTCCATGATTTCCATCCTCTCCTGTTTCTCATCATGTCCCACAAACATTAAACCATGTTTCTCAAATTCTGAAACAAACTCGGGATTGATCTAACAAGGAATACAGGAATATGGCATAACAGTACATGTGGGTACGTACGCATGTATGATCATAGCTGGATGTAATACAATGTTGCAGAAGCAAACACACAGAGCACAGACACCCCATATTCCAGGCAGTGGAAGTTGGTATGTAGCACACAGTAAGCAGGATATGACCCAGCAGTTGCTGAGGGACAAGATGGCATATTTTACAAACATTGAGTGTCAGGGAGCATATCAGTTGAAATACTCAAGAGCTAAAATACCAGTGGACCTGGTTTCATTCTCACATGTAATCTGCATACATGCACACACTCTCACATACACACACGTGCGCACACACACACACACACACAGTATATGGAATACACGTACTAGTAGTTATACCCCGTGGGCACATTCATTTACACATGCTGGTATCGATGAAGGATTTCAACTACACTGCATGAAACCTACATCAGAGGCAATCCTCACCTCATAGCGGTGTCTGTGTTGTTCTTCTACAAAGTCCATATCTCTGTACAACTTCCCTGAGGGAGGAGGACAGTATGAACAGTGCACCCATTGACAAGACCAGAAAAGCATACCATCCACAACACAAGTAAATAGGTGGTAAGCATTGCAAGTGATACTATACATTAAATATACCTCCTATACCTAAAAACATACACACACAAAACATACATACATATGTACGTACACATGTACATATGTAAGTAATTGTAATAGTATTAGGAATTGCTCAAAGTAGTTTTAACAGGAATTGTTCAAAAGCAGCAATGATTGTAATGGCAATTGGTTCTTGAAAAATTCAAGCAATGACATTGGTAATTGATTAGTTATGAGCTGTAATTGGCACAACACAGACATATATATACGTACATACAGTACATGAATTACACGTGTATGTATTTACGCATGTATCCACAGCATGCACATATAGGCTTACTTATTATACAGTCCTTGGTCTTGAAGATGGTCTTCCTCTTGCCCAGCCTCATGGTCCCACCCATGTCACCTGGGTGGTGTTCGGGCATGTCTATCACCTGGGGAGAAAACAATAGTGAGAATCACATGACAATCAGGAGACTGCCATGTGATAACCATGTGATTAATCTTCACATGGTACAACCTTACCACTGGGTGCTTGGTCTCTGGGTTGAATTCAGTTGAATTAGCATCTGCAATGAGCAGCACCAGGTTCACATGAAGTACACACAGTATGTACGTATGTGTGTGTGTATGCATGAAATAGTACATATTACCGTATAGAGGGAAAGTTTCGCGGATTAACAGTTTCTCGAATTTCGCGAAGAAACTGGCATTCGCGAAAGTTTTATTTGTGAACACTCAACTGCGAAATTGAGCAATTCGCAAGAGTTTTGTCCTGCGAAACTTTCCTGCTATACGGTATGCATGTACATATGCAGTGTTGCCGCTAGAAATGGATGAAAGAGTGGTGTGTGGCGCATCCTTCCCTACCTCTTCTAGACATTCACAAAACTCCTCAGTATATCCCAATTCAGCAAATTGGTACCGTTTCTGAAATGCTTCATAAGGTTTGTTGTGCTCATTTAGAGCTCTAATTTCAGCAAATGTTGGTTCATCCAACAGCTGTGGCTTCCATCCAAACAGCTTTGCTGACAACTCATTGTCAATGGATAAGTTTTTCCTCAGATAGGCATAACACTTCTGCAATGTGGTCTTGACTGGATTGTCTGTGAACGGAAGGACATACATAGTACACGACTATGGTAGATGATAAAATCAAATAGGTAAGTGAAGAATACACAGTATGTAGTCCTGGAGATAATGAGGAAATACATGTGTCCGTGTCATTGTACAGATTCTGAAAACAACACTCTCTTCCAGTCACTTCAAACAGTACATAAACAGTATCAGTCAGTGATTGATCACAAGTGACTGAGTTGTTCACACATTATACAGTACTGCACTGAGAGGACAAGTGGAGGAACTGCAGTACAGGGTTCAGAGACATGTGAAATGGGCTACATGGGGAACTGTACTCACCACCAATGTCACTGTTCTCCCTGGAACGCTTGCTTTGCAGACTCGAACTAGAACAAGGCTGATTTGGCCTCTTTCTACTATCGCCTACATTTGAATATAGACGTGACGCATGACATCGAGTGTGCAATTTGACCGGCATACACTTATACCTTCGAATTGACAAAGCGAAGATTCCTTATCCTCTGGAGGACTGGAAGATGTCGCTATTTCTGCCATCAATGTACGTACAGGATAACAATGAAGTTGCATCTATCGTTGCAGAGCGAAGATGTCAGTTAGGTGGGTGTGTCCAGGTAAATATTCAGTCGTGTTCGTCTACGATGATCAGGATTTCCCCCTTCACTGATAGTTACCTTGTCAACAATTTGGCTGCATGGTCCAGGGACAGGGAGGAAACTCGATCGTCTGATATGCTCAATCTCAGTCGAGAACGAGTGGTCACCCTTCTAATGTCTCCTCGAAGACCTGTGACTTGAAGGACTAGAGGACATCATATACGAGTGAGTTCTATACTTCGTTAGTCGATGATAGGCAGACTACATGTGATATTCTCAGCAAACCGTACAGCGGCTGGTCCACACGTGATCTAATGAGTGTTCGGATATATGCGGCTGATAACATGTAGGAATGTTGGTCCGTGGAGTATCTCTGTACATGTGTGTATTATCGTACGTTGATACAGTCTTGACTGGGGTGGATTGTGTATGGAGAGGCTACAGGTAGTGGTCACCCTGTACATGTATGGGTTGGTATCACCTGGAGTGAGACTACAGGCCAGGGCCTGTGCAACTGGTACAGCTACTACGGCCATGGCCATACCACTTTTTGACCATGGCCGTAAAAAATTAAAATGTTCTAATAAGTTCATGACATCAACCAAAGATATGATAACATTAACTATTCTAACAGTGGTAAATGTAACATTGGCCCCCTTACAGAGAATTTCGTTCACAATTTCCATCAAACTAAGCTTCAAAATCTGATACTATACGTATATGCATGAAGTCACCATGATGTCTATTTCGTAACTTCCAACGCGTGCATGGTGCATGCAATTATTATTGATTTTTGTTTCTCTTTTCAAGATGGCCCGGCCTGTTTCGGTCAACAAGCCATATCAGCCTACACATCTATCACTTCCCGCTCGCTTGTTTGGTAAAATGGTTGTTTTGTCTTGTTCCTTCCAAGCATCCTGGTTTAATCGTTTTCATGGTTCCACTACGATGTAGGACTCGATGGTGCATTCTGTTTCATCTGTTGTAAGGCCGTGAATGAATAGAGCCAGCATTTCTAGTTAGTGGATTCACCAATTGAAAAGATGCAACGAGGAATTTTGAAAACCATCAGAAATCTGGTTTTCACTGATCATGTACATCTGCCTTATCAAATCTTCTGAACCTAAGAAAGACACCATTGCCACGTGGAACAGTAAAATTGATACAGATATGCCCCATCCATTTTTACACACATGCCTAATGATTTTAGACTTATAATAATATTGTTATGAAGGGCGGTCAGAAATTTTAGCGGGGCATGCTAAAATGGCCTGGGGGAACACTGGACTGTATAATGATACATCCAATTTTGTGTCGAGTAAATGCCAAGACAATTCACTATCCTACGCTGATGGCTGTACCACGAACACAGAGCTTGCTCTGGCCCTGCAGGTAATGGTCACCCTAAACATGTATGAGTTGTTATCACCTGGAGTGAGACTACAGGAAGTGGTCACCCTTTAAGTTATCTCTCTTCCTATCATTGAGTGTATTCCCATGTATCCAAGAAAGGCACGGTATAGCTAATACATGTACACGTGTTTGTACATACTGTACTGTAACCTACTGTACTTGTGTGCTGTAAATGTGAGTAGAATCTGTGATGAATGTTGATTCATGCAATTACATATGTACATACGTTCCTCCAGAAATGAAGGCAACTATTGATGAACTAACAAAGAGAGCCACTGAGAAAGAAGCTGGAATGGTACATGCGTAAAATAGTACACTGTCATATGTACGTACAGTACATCTGTATATACTTACGTACTAGACTCATACATGCATACTGTGCATGTACATACTGTGTGTAGTATTATCTGCCTACATATCGTATTCACATGTACATGTGGACCCTGTGCTGTAAAAGTACATGGAGATTATAATGAAGGAGAAGGCAGCCAAGCAAGAACAGCACCAGCCGTCCAAACAGAATGGAAAAGTAGATGAGTTTGGTATCCCCCTACCTTCCAATGACTCTTACAGGTACGTACTAGCATACATGAGGGGTGTGTACAGTACATGTGTACCCACTATCATGTCCATATATGTACACACATGTACTACGATCACACCTCACACTCAACTCTGCTTGTATTCATTAGTGGAATGTACATGTACATACAGTAGAAAACAACAGACAAACAAACAAACAAGAACAAACATCGTCAGAACAAATGGCTGCTTAATACAAACCAATCCAATAGCTTTGGTTTACTGTAGTAGTGTACCTATGGTTAGCAAATCCTGATAAGAACATCCGATAACAAGAACTGATTTTGTGGGTCCCTTGTAGTTTGTCTCACCAGTTTTCAACTGTACATACATGGGTACTTATATGTCCAGTTGATTACTTGTACACGAGTACTGTGTGTGTCATACTAAGGTCTGCACTGTACCTGAGTGGTACATACGTACGCACTTCAATTACATGCACACTCACAGCACACCCCATCACACACAAGCAGTGTGTTCACGATCTTAACTCTGTGCACCTGTTAGTACTCACTGTTGGTCTTCCCCTGTGCAGCTTTGGTGAATGATCTGTGGATTCACCATTTGAAGATTGGTGAATGAGCTCATTGACAAAATGAAATCTTTGGTTTATTTGTAGATAGTATGACCAGTACCTCAATCGTGAATGTAGTTAATTTTATATCATTTCCCACTAACTGTAATACCTATAGAATCACAATATCTACATGCCTACATGGATACATACAATGAAGTCCATTTATTTTTTATCAAAAAAGATAATTATAATACTAATATTATATAATATTATATATATATTATACACGTATGACATCAATTATGCACTCGGTATATTTTGGTCCAGTATATATTATGTAGTACAATATAATAATTATATATATATATTGACATTACAATATTATAATAATATGTATATTTTACAGAAGTATTATATTATATCAGATATTATATAAAAATATTATTTTATAATACATAAAATTAATAATATATACTTAATTATATTATACTAGCATTACTATTACTGTAACAGTACTGGCATAGGAATGTTGGCTTCACCTTTACTACACTACACTATTAACAGTTACAGTTTCTATGGATGACAGCCTTGATTTGACAAATTTTGTCTTCTCTATTGGTACATTCGTCAAGATCACTTGCTTCAGCACCTTGTTTCTTCCCAATCCACTGGAAATAGCATCACATACACCATGGTTGTACTGAACATTGAAAGAGACCTTCACTACTTTTATCTCTGCAGCATACTTCTCCATCTCCTTCAACTCATCTTCACTAAACACTCTCTCCCTCCAACCCTGTCAATAACAATGAACAAGACCACAATAATAAACAACTGAACTCAAAGGTCAGACACTCTACATCTACAGTACATAGTGCTGGAAGGACAGAATGAGAATGAAGATGTGGATGTTTACAACATTCAGTGACAATTCCTCTTCCTGGACCACTACAAAGCAATCTTGTTTGTCCAGTACACACTAAAGTACTCTCGTAACCTGACAAAGTTACTGAATGAGTGAATGGTGTCCTAGCTGATATATACAGTACTAATCATACAAAACTGAACGTTATACGGGCATACCCATTTTGTGAAAAAGCCTGTGAAATGGATACAAGTACGGGTACATGTACCCGTACCCATACCCATTTTCTTGTTTACATTATACCGTAATCAACACCTGGTGTTATCATAGATATTGTTACATATATTATGTTAATTTTTATAATGAAGTGATATTTCGAAACGATCTTTCTACATACGTAGGTTTGTTCTTCTCCCATCATGAGTGTTTGTCAGAGTATCGTGGATAGCGAGGGGTCATACGATTCGCTCTTAAGTAGTTGTTGGAGTTCGACCGCGGTCGTTTCGTCATCTTCTGCGTAGCTTTTTCCTGGACGACAACAAAAGAGTATTCACTGCTTCACATATCTCGAATAAACCATCTTCTAACAAATTGTAACATGATGAAAAGGAGATACGTAGGTGTCAATCTACATATCACTACATAGGTGTACATTTTTTGCAAATGTCAAGATGATCGTTCCCGTTTAGTGGGTACAGGTACGGAACAGGTACGGGTATGCCCATTCCATACCCGTAGAACGTTCAGTTTTATATGATCATTAATTAGTACCATATGTAGTCACATGATTGTCACATGTACACAGTACAAATAGCTAATGCACTTTTTGAGATAAAGATGTAACTACACGTACAGGTGCACTCGTGTATAACTTCTTGGTATTAGGGGTACCCATGGAGCAATGAAATTTAATGGATGATATGTAAATTTATGCCCACCATTCTTGAAGGAATTTGAAAAAGCAACTTGCCAATGACAGGAATGAGGCTAACCAATTGAAAGACCAGCAAACTAGCATGGCCTTGTGTCCTGTTATTTGCAAGTGCTGTTCTTGAAGGAAAGCCTTGGATTTTGCAAAAAATTGCAGTTACTGTAAAAGACAAATATCTCAAAGTTCAATTCAATAAGACAATCCAACCACAGCTGTCTATGCTACACCATTCATTCACCCAAACTCATACACTGTTGACCCTGGTGATCGACACCATTATCGTGGGTGGTGGGTGTGAAATTGCATATATCGTATAGTTGGCAATGAACAAACAACTGCTAATTCATAAAGATACTGAAGTGGAGCCTCAGTAGCAATGACCTAATGGTAAACACATCCTCATCTCAACACAATACATATCACATGCGTAAATCAGCTGTTCAAACACACATTGGAGTCAACATACCAAAGGTGGATTGATCTGAAGTTCTTCTAGTGGCACTTCTCTTGTAGAAAGTGATTTCATTACAGGCAGAGGAGAAACTATCGCGATCTTAACTCTCCCCAACTTTGTGTTTGCAACACAGATGGTGGCCAATGCTTTTGCTACATCTTCATCATCATCATCACCTGATGTTACACATTGAGGAAGTGAACATGGTATCAATTCAAGGTGGAAAACCATAACACTGTTGTCATGGTGACTAAATAACCTTCAATTAACTCACCCCACACTTCAAGGTCTTCAATTGTAGTATTACCTGCTACACCATGTAGCACTGGTACATTGAAGTAGGATTTACCATATAGGGTCAGTTTCCTCAAAGTGATATTCTCTGCCACTGAACAAATTAGCTCTGACTCATGGTTCTCATTGTCAATGTCCTATTAGATGAAGAGAATTTAGAAATGATTACACTTACATCCTTAGTTATTCAACAGATGATATTTCTTTACTTACAGCTTCAAGATTATCCACAACGAGTGTTAAATCCACAATGGTAGTGCTATCAAAAATGGCTGTCACTCCCATTCCAAGGAACAACCTCTCCACTGATGTCACACTGATTAGACCACTGGCATCTAAATGTAAGTACTATAAGTAATAAAAGCACTTCACTGACAAACATCATACACACAAAGTTGTACAAAAATTCTACCAATAGCCTGTCATGTACATGATAATACATAATACGCCATCATAATACATAATACGTCAATCACAAGTACACATGAACAGTGTATGCTGAATAAGGCATGTTATATAGCATGCACACACACCAAAACACACTAGCACGTGTGAAATAGTACATTGGACATTGAGTAAGATATAAATACAAATAATCCAATAACAGGGTGTCTCACCTGCTGAGGACAAGTGATCTACCTGGAGATGTAAATACTGTAAATGAACATTTGCTTGTAAGATAGAAAAGACATGAGGCAAAGATGATGAATTAAGATGCTTGAAGGGAAGCACCTTCAGTTCTCTCAAGTGAGTACATTTACTCAAACAGTCAGCAATAGCAAGAGTATCATGAGGAGTAAAATGGGGACCAAAAGTAAGTGATTGGTCGAGGTGTTGTACAATGTTTTGTGTCAAATCTGAGTTTTGAGACTCGTAAAGAGAGTGAAAAAGGTACAAAAGGTGAGGATTATCATTGTCAAATACTCTTGGGAAAGACAAAGAATGCACAAAAGGGTGTGAATAGGAGGCATGGGGCAGTGAATGAAGACGACAGAGGAAAGCAGCTACGTCTGGAGATGAAAGATCTGTAAGACCTGCATAGAAACGGGATACCATTGAAAACTTTATATTAATGAAGTTCTCTTGCACAAACTGCAACTGCTCATCGTCTGGTAGCTGGGTGAGATGGTAGGCGCAGAAGAACTCCTGATTGGTTGCATGGGAGAAGTGGAACGTACTGCTGGTTAGGTATCCCACTGTGCTGGAGTGTTGGTGGAGGAGTCCTTTGAAGAGAGATTCTTCAATGGCAGCTTCTGATTGAAGGGAGGGAAAAGCTCTTCGGATATCGTCTTCCTCAAACACAAAGGTGGGTGGAGTCTTCATCATGCCTTCATAGGCCAATAAGCTAAGAGAATCCAACAATCTCTTCACACCATCTGATAAACTATTGAGGAGTGGGTCCACTCTACAGAGGATACCACTCTTCTTACATTCCCTTGTGATCACATTACAAATAAACTGCTTGTAGCAGAGGGTCATTGTGGGAGGGAATTTACGACCTGCATAAATAGAACAGAAGATAAAGAGATTCATTGGAATGTAGGCCCCTCCCATCAGGTCCGGACGGGAACGCAGCTCATCCAGCATCTTCTGTCCTTCCTCAGGTTTGGCTTGGAAGAATTCGCGGACATAGCTTTTGATGGATTCTTCATCAAATCCATGAATCTCATAGAACACTGTACTGTGTTCCTGAAGGAATGGGAGGCTTCCAGGACGACTGGTGACAATCACATCAGCTTGAGGAAGGCTTCGACCTTGAATGATTTCCTGGAAGATTCTACCATCTCGAGTGGAGAGGAGTTCTCTGACTTCGTCCGCTCCGTCAAAGCGTCAAAGACAAAGAGAACATCCTTACCTGATGTGTCAATCAGAGATTGGCTCAACTCAGAGAGGTCCAGTTTCTTGTCTCCCGAGGTGTAGTATGTCAGTAGTTCCTTCAGGTCCTTGGCACCAGACACAGCCTTCTCTCTCAGAGGAAAATAGAGCACTAAGGTGTAGTCACTCTCCACTTCCTTCCTGGCTAGAGCTCGGCTTATATGCTTCAGAAGGGTTGTCTTCCCGATACCTGCATGACCATAGATGACCCTCAGACTGTCATTTCCTCTGCGAAGAAGCTCTGAGGCATCTATGTAGCGATCGACCTCCTTGCCTTCTCTTCCACAGTCTCTGTACTTTTGGAGGAAAACAAGTGGATCATTTGCCTTCTCTGGTTTCATCGGAGCATCTGGGTGGCCTGGGAGTATTGCTAGTTGAACATACTCCATTTTCCTCCCTCCTTCTCCTACCTTGAACCTTTCATATTGGTTGTAGGCATGGCCCTTCAGTTTCTGGACAAGTGGGTCTCCATGTGGATCCTAGGAAGCATGCATTAAATATTAAAATATATGCTATACAATTTACTATATTAAAATATAAAATAATAAAATGTATTATTAATAAAAATATTGCCATATACAGTACATGCGGATATAACGCACTTGATTATATATACACAAGTGTGTGCATGTTACTACTAGAATGTAGTTTAACAAGCCAAATATGATTAGTGGCAAGTGGCAACCAATTGAATCACAGTGTCCCATATGGGAGGGAGAATAGCTGTGCAAAGATCTACACAAGTGTACTAATTGGGGCTGAAAAGGTCTTGAATTGACCGATACTAAAACTTCACTTCAATAGGACTCAGAGTCTATAGATTTCAGTGCTAGTCCCTACAGAGTAGTAGGATCCCTTGCATACAGGTTACCCCTCACAACCAAGACAAGTGCTTGTGATGGAGACCCCAAGCCTACAACTGTCACAGCAGACCCCAGGGTGAGTCTACATAACACGACCACCTATACAAACAATGAACTCCTAACATACACCTGTTCACCCTCATGAGGGAATCATGGATTATTTAGTATACTATCCATGGTGGAATCAAGTATAAAGGAGTACTGTACTGCTTGAAACTGTACGTGGACAATGAGGTCAGATACTAACTCACTTTTTGTGCACTTCCCTGTGGTCTGTCAACAAGCCACGATGCGACCACAAAAGACACTGCAAGAATCAAAATTGATAGCAGTTGTTGTGTCACGTCACATCGCAGGCCCTTGCGACATATTGTGAACCAGGCTTGAGAATACCATCCATGCTGGAATCAAGTATAAAAGAGTACAGTAACTTTACTGCTTGAAACTATAATGGACAATGAGGTCAGATACTAACTCACTTTCTGTGTATTTCCCTGTGGTCTGTCAACAGGACCTGGTATATCATGAGTGCTGGAGGATTCTAATGATACAGGGAAAATGAGAAAGTTGATCTACATACATAATATTATTATACATGTGAAATGGTACACATAAATTTTTATAAAATTATTTAATTTTTAAATTAATGATATGTGGATAATATCTTGGATATTCCCACTGGTGAGTGAAATTGGTAAACAGATCAGTAGGAAGATTTGAAGTACATGCAGTCAAAACCCATTAGCAATAACACAGCATATAAAACTGGGTATAGATTAAATTAGTGGAAATCCCCTGTACACATCAATATGTACACTTGCTTTAAAACATGTCAACATCACTGGTAACTTAAAGGCAAAACTGTTACACTTTTTAGTGGGTACAGTCCAGGTCTCTACACAGTACACCATGTACTGTACATAAAACATCACTGTCAAATTACTCCATACTAATCACCTCTCAATAGTGTCCTCCTTATATTCTTGGCTACTTCAATCAGCATTGGCTTGGCATCCTTCCCTACTTCTTCCAGGCATTCACAAAACAGTCTCAGTCTCTCCTTGGTATATCCCGATTCAGCAAATTCGTACCATTTCTGAAATGCTTTATAAGGTTTGCCGTGCTCATTTAGAGCTCTAATTCTATCAAAGGTTGCCTTATCCAACAGCTTTGAGTTATACCCGAACAGCTCTGCTGACAACTCATCATCAATGCACAGGTTATTCCTCAGATACTTATAACACTTCTGCAATGTGGTTTTGACTAAATTGTCTGTGAGTGGAATGAACTCACTAATCTATACACATAGCACATTGTGTGCACAAGAATACATAGTACTGATGATGTATGCAATACACTGGTGTGTTAGATGATAATATCAAATAGGTAGCTAAGTAAGAACCCAGGCACAGTATGTAGGTAGTCCTGGAGATAGTGAGGAAATATTAGCCATGTTCATGTCAAAGTACAGGTTTTGAAAACAACACTAGTCCCCTTTTCCAGTCACTTCAAACAGTACATAAACAGTATCAGTCAGTGATTGATCACAAGTGACTGAGTTGTTCACACATTATACAGTACTGCACTGAGAGGACAAGTAGAGGAACTGCAGTACAGGGTTCAGTGACATGAGCATAGGCGGCGGAACAGGGGGGCAGGGGGGCCATGGCCCCCCCACTCATCACAAAAGTGGTATAAGAATGTCTATGTAGAGTATTGCATGTATGGACGCAATTGCAATATTAATCATGAGTTCAGCATCATGGCCTTTAGCCCCCCCCCCCCCCCACACACACACACACTTGCCAAACCATTCCTCCGCCTATGATGAGAAATGGGCTACATGGGGAACTGTACTCACCACCAATGTCATTGTTCTCCCTGGAACGCTTGCTTTGCAGACTCGAACTAGAACAAGGCTGATCTGGCCTCTTTCTACTACCACCTACATTTGAATAGACATGACGCATGACATTGAGGGTGCAATTTGACCCGCATAAAATTATACCTTCCAATTGACAAGGCGAAGATTCCTTATCCTCCGGTGGACTGGAAGATGTCGGTTTTTCTGCCATCAATGTACGTACAGGATAACAGCGAAGTTGACGAGCGAATATTATGTCAGTTAGGTGGGTGTGTCCGGAAAAATGTTATTCTAAGAGGATCAGGAATTCCCCTTTAACCAATCGTTGTGCACGTGGTCCAGGGAAGAAGCTCGATTGTCTATAATATGCTCAATCTCTGTCGATAACGGGCGATCATATTATGAGTGAGTTCTATACTTCGTTAGTCGATGCATACGTAGATATTCTAGCCTTAGACACTCTAAACTAGTTTAGAGTATGGACCCTTAATACCTATGTTTACAGTGTGTCTATGCTCTAACAAAGCTCCCGATTTAATCTGCATTAAGGCAAACGGGTGTAATTCCGTAATTGGGGTAACTCCGGAATTTTCGATTTCAACTCACTTTGCTGGAGCGAAGGTACGGAGCGACGTCCTGCAATATAGATGTTAGTCAACTTCGAATAGTGCAATAACCACACTTAGCGACACAAGGTTACACACACACACGTACACACACACACACACACACACACACACAGAGAGAGAGAGAGAGAGAGAGAGAGAGAGAGAGAGAGAGAGAGAGAGAGAGAGAAAGAGAGAATACATGGAAGTGTCCAAGATGCACAAAGAAGTAGACCATTAGTACATTTAAGCTGCTTGTAACCTTAATTGTAACTCGTTTATTACTCCTTGCAATTGTACAATGCTCTACAATGACGTGCTCCAAAAGTTCCAGAAATTACAGAATTCCCCCAATTCAAATTGGCAGCATACTTCAAAACCATGTTCATCAACGACAAAGAGTAAATGGCAAAAAAATAAGCTACACTGACTCAACACATGTAGGTGCGCTGCCCATTTAAGTTTATCACCTGTATCTTCTAACATCATTGGTTTATACAGTGTTAAAGTCAATGTATTATGGAATTACCCCCGTTTACCTTACTAGGTGTAAACATTGTTTAGTGCCTCACAGGGTATGTAAGGTAGTTTTTGGGGGTATTCAATAGAATATTGGATATTTTCAGTAATGAAATAATGTACATGCATTAAGAGAACGGTGCGCTAGAATTCGAGCACAACACGTGGATTCAATAAATGATAAATGAAGACATTACCATCTCTACTCTATGCTGTACTATATTCAAGGGAAGCAGATTTACCGTAGACCACTGAGGGACTCTCTTGTAGAGAGAAATGTGAGTTCTATTATACACCAGAACATCATTCTCTGGCCTCATCAAAACTAGTGTTTAATTGGTAAAAAAGGGTCTGTGGGAAATGCACAAACATACAAGTATGTGTACACCTACACACCCACACATGTACGTACATACGTACACACACGTACATATGTACACACACATAGTATGTACATATATGTGCATTCACACATGCACACACACACACACACACACACACACACACACACACACACACACACACACACACACACACACACACACACACACACACACACACACACACACACACACACACACACACACACACACACACACACACACACACACACACACACACACACACACACACACACACACACACACACACACACACACACACACACACACACACACACACACACACACACACACACACACACACACACACACACACACACACACACACACACACACACACACACACACACACACACACACACACACACACACACACATAATATACATACATTGGATTCCGTTTTCCACATGTTTACATATATTCATATATACATACATGATATTGTATTGTTTGTCAGTATTTATGCACATTTAAGGGTTTCTGTGTCATGTTCTGGTAAATCCCGGGAAGGTCAAAACAGAATGAATGTCAAGTGTGAATATGTATTGTAGTTGTGTCTGTTTCCACTACCTTCCAGCTTGTACGTGTGTATGTACCTTTGCGTGTTCACTTTAAATGGACTTTATGAACATATGTATGCGTTTGCATATACACATGTACACACGTACGCATGTAACCGCAGTATGTACATATTTGTATTATGTATATTATATAGTTGTGTAGGTCGTAAAAGTGATGAAGATGAGCAGATTGTCCAAGCTGTGGTTGACAGGGAAGCAAAGAGAAAGGTGCATACATATTATGTATACTATATATTATATCATAGTGTGTCCATTTCACTACTTGTGCATTATTCTGTACTTGTAGTACTTTTCATGTATATGCACTTCCATGCTGTATAAGTGTACATACTTAAAAGTACATCTGCTACATGCTACTTATGTGCTACAATATGTATGTATGTACGTACAATGTCATGTTTTTAATTTGGTTCATACATACAGATAATGTATGCACTGCCTATACTCGTGTGGTGACTGCATTTCCGTCTCAGGCTGAAGAGCTGGAGAAAATCCAGAAAAGAACTGAAATACAGTCTGATATTCACAGGCCTTTTATGCAGATGGTACGTATATGCTGACATGCTGCTTTGTGTATGTTCTTGTGTATATGTACATAGTTATATCAGTGGTATTGTGTGGTTTGCCAGGATAAGTGACAATGGGAGGAAGTATCAGGAAGAAATGAGAAGAGACCATCAGCTTTAGGAACCTCCCCCGGAAGTTCTAGGGTCAAAAGGTACAGTTTCATCACTTAGTGATACACAGGCAACAGCTGACCACTTGTATGTGTTTATGTACATATGTAGTTGATATGTTAAGAAACTTGTGATATGTATGTGCGTTACACATTACTCATGTACATATCACGTGCACATTTGTAGGTATTTTATTATGGTTCCATGCCCATCAACTAGATAAGAGGTAGGAATGAGGCGAAACAGTTCTTGGACCACAAGACACAATCTGTTAGTAGACCATTTCATATTGGTTGCTTACTTGTTGCTGTTTTGACCATCCCTCTCTCTCTCCATGTCAGGTTGAAAAGGAGGCATCTTATGTAGAATGTGATAATGTTATAATATTTATTACAGAACACATGTATTAAACTTACAACTCAGTTACTTATATACATACAGAAAGGTGCAGCTGTTGGTACGGTATGATTGGTTTCAGCTGGTATTGCAGTGATCTAGAGATGTACTTGCCAGAGTCCCAGCCAGTCTACTACATAATATAGACATAGCTTATACTGTAATTTTTATTATGGACACTGGGCAGTTGTGGTGACCAAAAATGAAATTTTGAATTATCTCTCACAAGTTGGTTGTGTGAATTCAAAGGTTTTGGTCATTACCAACTCTGTACCCCCCAGAAGGGTGTACATGTACATATCTGTATTAGTACTATGGTGTGTCAGTCACATGGACACAGGAGATTAGGCTACATATGGAGTGACAACAGTAATTATTTTGAAAACTTATCTTATCTTATGTAGAATGTGATAATATTATAATATTTATTACAGAGCACATGTATTAAACTTACAACTCAGTTACTTATAATACATGCAGAAAGGTGCTGTTGGTATGATTGGTTTCAGCTGATATTGCAGTGATCTAGAGAATCTGATGTACTTGCCAGAGTACCAGTCTACTACATAATATACGTACACATAGCTTATACTGTATATTGTATTATGGACACTGGTCAGTTGTGATGACCAAAAATGAAATTTTGAATTATCTCTCACAAGTTGGTTGTGTGAATTTAAAGGTTGTACCCCCCAAAAGGGTGTATATGTACATATCTGTAGTAGTACATGGTGTGTCAGTCACATGGACACAGGAGATCAGGCTACATATATATGGAGTGACAACAGTAATTTTTGAAAACTTATCTTTGTTCCTGGTCACCATACACCTGTAACACATTCAGGAGGGTGTATGCATAAATATTATAGAGTTGTTGTGAGTCATAATATTATTATACATGAACACTGGGCAGGTTGTGGTGATCAGTGAAACGGTAAAGTTGCCTGACTGGTCACCACAAGGTCTGTTAGGATGATATTGTGGTATTGTCATCATTATTATACAACTTTGAGTACATGCTTAATTGTTGAAATACACTTTAATGTACAGTAATGTAAATTGATGGACAACAACAACTTCTGTTGTCAATACATACAAGCATACATTACATACAGCTTGATGAAAGTGCTATATATAAATATAAAACATTGAATCAAAAAGTAACTGTTTTGAGGAGACATTAAAGCTGAAAGGATCAAAATCACATCTCACCTATGTACACACTAAAGTAATAGACTGGTTAGCTGTGTACATGTGTGTTAATGCTTCACTGTGTTTAGCTCTGTTGTGTTAGTTTGTTGACATCCAGCCGGGGAGGGCTGCTTTGAGTCATGTTGGACTGCATGGCCTGTGTCACCTCGACATCAAGCTCATCCTTGCAAAACGAGTGGTCGTAGGAACCTGGAGAGACCTGGCAACCGCGCTCGATGTACTGCTTGAATTTACCGCAGGAGGCAAGGATGAGGCCCATGAAGGGCGGGGACGGCATGAGGGGGCGTGTCAGGTACTCCGGGTGGTACTGAGTTGCAACAAAATACTTGTGTCCTGTTGGATAAAGTAGGAAAGGGAACTGATAACAGCCATATGCACAAAATAGTGAGTAAGGCCACACCTATGATAGGCATATCTCATTATATTATTGTCACCCACAGTTGCTCACTTCCCCCAGGTGCTATTACCACGAATTGATGCTGGAAAGAGGTTTATATAGGTGGTTGTTCTACACAGCACTCAGTAATACAATAACACAACTCATGGAATACGATGACTCAAGGAGAGCTGGCAGTAGGGTGGACAAGCTCACTGTTTGTAAGCAAACACATAAAGGAACAACAATGAAATACAACATGTTGCTAATGTACAGAATAAAGACTACATGAATGTGCATATCTATGCCGTGCAGGGAGCACAATGAGTACTTACAGTAGTCAGGACGAGTACATACATAGTACAGCAGGTGGTTAACTATGTATTGAATGAGTGGATGCAGTACATTCTCTCCCTGTGCTCCCCATACATACGTACATGAACAAAAATTAATGTGTATGTAGAATATATGCACACTGGTACGAATGCATTCATGTGCACATAACATTGTATGTATCTGCATGTGTTTGTATGTATGTAATGTATGTACAGTATGTTCGTGTGAAGCAAACCTCTCAACTCCATGATTTCCATCCTCTCCTGTTTCTCATCATGTCCCACAAACATTAAACCATGTTTCTCAAATTCTGAAACAAACTCAGGATTGATCTAACAAGGAATACAGGAATATGGCATAACAGTACATGTGGGTACGTACACATGTATGATCATAGCTGGATGTATTACAATGTAGCAGCAGCAAACACACAGAGCACAGACACCCCATATTCCAGGCAGTGGAAGTGGGTATGTAGCACACAGTAAGCAGGATATGACCCAGTGGTTGCTGAGGGACAAAATGCCATATTTTACAAGCTCAGACTGTCAGGGAGCATATCAGTTGAAATACTCAAGAGCTGCAATACAAGTGGACCTGGTTTTCATTCCCACATGAAATCTGCATATACACACAAGTGTTAACCTTAAACTGCAAATGAGTAGTATGTGTGGTCCAGTCTCATCAACCACACCCAGTTTTGTGAATGAGAAAAATGAGATGGTTGGCTAAGGTAGGGTTAACAGCCAATGTTCATTACGTATGTACATACGTACGTACATACAGTGTTACCCACTTAATACGTATACCACAATTGGTTCGGGCAATATTAACCTATAATAGCAGACAGCTATTTTGGCAGTTGGCCAAATTAGCGGATGACACTGTACATATGTTGAGGTTGAGTTCTGTGCACTTCAAGGCACTGCAGACAATATGACTACATCAAACACACCACTCTAAGTATAGTCCGTACAGTCACATTGAACTCACAAACAGACAAACGCACTACATAAATACACACACACACGCACACACACACACAGTATATGGAATACACGTACTAGTAGTTATACCCTACGGGCACATTCATTTACACATGCTGGTATCGATGAAGGGTTTCAACTGCACTGCATGAAACCTACATCAGAGGCAATCCTCACCTCATAGCGATGTCTGTATCGTTCTTCTACAAAGTCCGTATCTCTGTACAATTTCCCTGAGGGAGGAGGGCAGCAAGAACAGTGCACCCATGGACAAGACCGAAAAGCATACCATCCACAACACAAGTAAACAGGCAGAAAACACTGCATGTGAGACTATACATTAAATATACATCCTATACCTATACAAACATACACACACAAACAACATACACCTACACATGTATGTACATGTGTAGGTGTAATTGTAATTGTAATGGAAATCGGTTTTAGAAAAATTCAAGCAATGGCATTGGTAATTGATTAGCTGCGACAAACGCATTACATAAATGCACACACACACACACGCACACACACACACACACACACACACACACACACACACACACACACACACACACACACACATATACACACACACACGCACACACACACACACAGTATATGGAATACACAGACTAGTAGCTATACCCTACGGGCACATTCATTTACATGTGCTGGTATCGATGAAGGGTTTCAACCACACTGCAAAGAAACCTGCAACAGAGGTAATCCTCACCTCATAGCGGTGTCTGTGTCGTTCTTCTACAAAGTCCATATCTCTGTACAACTTTCCTGAGGGAGGAGCGCAACAAGAACAGTGCACCCATTGACAAGACCGGAAAAGCATACCATCCACAGCACAAGTAAACAGGTGGAAAGCATTGCATGTGATACTATACATAAATATACCTCCTATACCTATACAAACATACATACGCAAACAACATATACACATGTATGCACATGTGTAGGTGTAATTGCATTTGCAATCTCTCAAAATAGTTGTAATGGAAATCGGTTTTGAAAAATTCAAGCAAATGCATTGGTAATTGATTAGTCGTGAGCTGTAAATGCCACAACACAGACACATATACATACTGTACATAAATTACACATGTATATATTTACCTATGTATCCACAGCATGTATGCTTACGTATTATACAGTCCTTGGTCTTGAAGATGGTCTTCCTCTTGCCCAGCCTCATGGTCCCACCCATGTCACCTGGGTGGTGTTCGGGCATGTCTATCACCTGGAGAGAAAACAATACAGTGAGAATCACATGACAATCAGGTGACTGCCATGTGATAACTCTTCCAAATGGTGCAGCCTTACCACGGGGTGCTTGGTCTCTGGGTTGAATTCAGTTGAATTAGCATCTGCAATGAGCAGCACCAGGTTCACATGAAGTACATATTATACATGTACATATGCAGTGTTGCCACCAGATATGGATGAAAGAGTGGTGTGTTATACATATGCAATCGGTACTGTAGGTGATAAAGTACTGCAATTAGGAAGATTGAAACTGTCAAACTAAAAAAATACAAATGATCAGACATTGCAGAATGTGCAGGAGAGCAAGTAATACAGACTTGAAATTATCCAGCTTATCCCCCGTTAGGGGATTGAATTGCAGGCTATTTAGTGGTTAAGACATGGGCACGAGGGCATTATGACATATAAAATACCGAGTCCCGAGGGTGCGAAGCGCCCGAGGGCGAGTGTATTTTATATGTCATAATGCCGAGTGTCCTTGTCTTAACCATTATAGCATCCGTTGCTAATGCTTTATACTGTTGCTAGCGCTTTATACAATATAAAATTGCTGTATAATAGTACTGTTTCTATGGTAACGGATGCTATAGGTGACTATTACCCAGTGGTCTATCAGAACACTGAGCACGTCTCTGTTAAATGCTCATGTAGTGGGTGTGTCTGTGTGCTAATGTAGTGGGTGTGTCTATGTGTTCATGTAATAGGTGTGTCTATGAATGTATGTTGAGAATGTGTATTGATACTTATGTACATGCCTGGATGGGGTGAATGTGGTTACATGTGTACAGTGTTCTCGCCAGGCCGAATTTGCAGGGCGGACCGCCCTTTTTAGATTTGAAATTTGACTTTATTTGTAATGATCCTTCCTTTCCTGAGACTGGCAAACAGTTTTCCCCCTTGTGTCAACTGTTTAGATAACGCGAGGCAATAAACGTACGCGCGTATGCAGAGCAGTCTGATTGACGCCATTTTTATGCAGAATGTATTAATCAATCACGTTCGTACGTACCCATACATCAAAAAACTTGCACCGATTATTATTTCGTATTTCTAATCTCGATGAGCAAGAGAACTGCTGATAATGACAATTTACCCCAAGGTAAACGCAGACTGACAGGATTTAATCCTGAATTGGGTAGGGATTTCCCATTTGTGCTGTGAACTGAGGATGCATCTGGCGCTGGTGGTTAGTATTATCTATGGTGGCATGTTTTGTTCTGCTGTTGTGCTGTTGAGGCGAAGCTCAGAGGAGGCTTTGTGCAAGCTCTTCGAAAAATCCAGAGTACACAAAATTGCTTTGATTGGCGCACTTAAGTATATGTATTGGTGCTGATCTAGCAAGAAATTGCTCACACAACAATGCCCATATTACACTACATTAGTGTAGTATAATGTTAAAATGTTGTCAAATTCCAATTTTTTCATCATAACCATCCTCGTCCTCGTGGTTCAGCTGTTTTTATTAATACCAGGGTGTCTCGACGTTGACATCGTGACACTATATAAATACCACAATAACCCACCACCCTTTTTTAATTTTTTTCTGGTGACTACACTGGTGTATGCATGTATGTACATAGCTCAGGCCATACATGTAGTACAGTCACACCAATACATACTTATGTACATACATCATGTATTTAGTGTGCAATCAGATTTGGCTTCGCATCCTTCCCTACCTCTTCCAGACATTCACAAAATACTCTTAGTCTCTCCTCGGTATATCCCGACTCAGCAAATTGGTACCATTTCTGAAATGCTTCAGTAGGTTTGCCGTGCTCATTTAGAGCTCTAATTTCAGCAAAGGTTGGTTCATCCAACAGCTGTGGCTCCCATCCGAACAGCTTTGCTGACAACTCATTGTCAATGGATAAGTTTTCCCTCAGATAGGCATAACACTTCTGCAATATGGTCTCGACTGGATTGTCTGTGAACAAAAGGACATACATAATACACGACTATGGTAGATGATAAAATCAAATACGTGAGTGAAGAACACACAGTATGTAGTCCTGGAGATATTGAGGAAATACATGTGTCCATGTCATTGTACAGGTTCTGAGAACAACACTCTCTTCTAGTCACTTCAAACAGTACATAAACAGTATCAGTCAGTGATTGATCACAAGTGACTGAGTTGTTCACACATTATACAGTACTGCACTGAGAGGACAAGTGGAGGAACTGCAGTACAGGGTTCAGTGACATGTGAAATGGGCTACATGGGGAACTGTACTCACCACCAATGTCACTGTTCTCCCTGGAACGCTTGCTTTGCAGACTTAAACTAGAACAAGGCTGATCTGGCCTCTTTCTACTACCACCTACACTGCTTCATTTGAATAGACGTGACGCATGACATCGAGTGTGCAATTTGACCGGCATACACATATACCTTTCAATTGACAAGGCGAAGATTCCTTATCCTCTGGAGGACTGGAAAATGTCATTTTCTTCTGCCATCAATGTACGTACAGGATAACAACGAAGTTGACGAGCGAATGTAAGCTTAGTGGGTGTGTCCAGGTAAATTTTCAATTCTGTTTAGTCTACGAGAAACAGGAATTCCCCCTTCACCGATAGTTGCAATGTTAGCCATTTACATGTCCTGCAGGGAGAAACTCGGTGATCTGATATGCTCAATCTCTTCCGAGAAGGAGCAGTCACCTTTCTAATGTCTTCTCGAAGACCTGTGAGTCGAAGGATTACATAAAGGACATCAAGTGAGTTTTATACGTCGTTAGTCGATGATAGGCAGACTATGTGATATCCTCAGCAAACCGTACCGCGGCTGGTCCATATGAGTGTTAATATATGCGACTGATAACATGTAGGAATGCTTTCGAGTAGAGAAGTAATTCCCTTTGCATCGAGTAATATCTCGCAGAATATAACGTGGATAAACACTATTATGCATAATATTATTAGCTATACGCATTATACATTAATTATTACATAACAATATATAAACAATAATTACATTACATAATAGGATAATAGGAATATTGACTTTGGCGAATGGCCACGACATACAATGTTTAGAAAATACTATTCAACAGTTACAGTTTTTATGGATGACAGCTTTGATTTGACAATCTGTTTCTTCTCTTTTGGAACATCAAACAAGGTCACCTGTTTTAAAAACTTGTTTCTTCCCAATCCGATGGAAATAGCATCACATACACCACTGTTGTTCCAAACACTGAAAGTGAACTTCACTACTTTCATCTCTGCAGCATACTTCTCCATCTCCTTCAACTCATCTTCACGCCACCTCTGTCAATAATAATGAACAAGACCACAATAATAAACACCTGACCTCAAAGGTCAGACACTCTACATCTACAGTACATAGTGCTGGAAGGACAGGATGAGAATGAAGATGTGGATGTTTACAACATTTAATTCAGTGACAATTCCTCTTCCTGGACCACTACAAAGTGATCTTGTTTGTTCAGTACACACTAAAGTACTCACATAGCCTGACAAAGTTACTGAATGAGTGAATGGTGTCCTAGCTGATATACATATGTAGTCAAATGATTGTCACATGTACACAGTACAAATAGCTAATGCACTTTGAGACAAAGATGTAACTACATGTACAGGTGCACTCGTACATAACGTCTTGGAATTAGGGGTACTCATGGATTAATGAAATTTAATTGACGATATGTAAATTTACGCCCACCACCCACAAAATGGGTCACTGTAAATGTGAATAAACCCCCGAAACCATTAATTGCTGACCCTGGTGATGGACACTATTATTGTGGGTGGTGTGCATGAAATTGCATATCGCCTATTTGGCAATGAACAAACAAATTCATAAAAATACTGAAGTGGCCTCCATAGCAATGACCTAATGGTAAACACATCCTCATCTCAACGCAATACAAATCACACACATATACATCAGCTGTTCAATCACACAATTCAACATACCAAAGATGGACCGATGATAAGTTCTTCTAGTGGCACTTCTCTTGTAGAAAGTGATTCCATCACAAGTAGAGGAGAAGTAAACAGTATCATGTTAACTTTCCGCAAATTTGTGTTTGCAACACAGATGGTGGCCAATGCTTTTGCTACATTTTCATCATCCAGCATACCTGATCCTACACATTGAGGAAGTGAACATGTTATCAATTCAAGGTTGAAAACAATAACACTGTTGTCATGGCAACCAAAATAGGCTTCATTTAACTCACTTATCACTTTAAGGTCTTCAATTGTAGTACTACCTGCTACACCATGTAGCACTGGTACCACGATGGAGGAATTACCTATAAGGTCCAGTTTCCTCAAAATGGTATTCTCTGCCACTGAATGAATCAGCTTTGACTTATGGCTCTCATAGTCAATGTTCTATTAGATGAAGGGAATTTAGAAATAAAATGATTATACTTACGCCCTTAGTTATTCAACAGATGATACATTTTTACTTACAGCTTCAAGACCATCCACATTAAGTGTTAAATCCACAATGGTAGTGCTATCAAAAATGGCTGACAATGCAGACAGTGTTGTGATATTCACTGTAAGTTGCAACCTCTCCACTGATGTCACACTAATTAGACTACTGGCATCTAAATGTAAATAATTAAAGCACTTCACTGACAAACATTATACACACAAAGTTGCACAATTTTTTTACAAAATTAATAGCATGCCATGTACACAAATACAAAATACACCAACTATACAAGTACACATGAACAGTGTATGCTAAATTAGGCATGTTATGTAGCACACACTGCAAAACACACTAGTACACATGTGGAATTGTGCATTGGACATTGAGTAAGATATATATAATATTATATATATATACATACAATTATTTCAATAACAGGATTTCTCACCTGCTGAGGACAAATGATCTACCCTGAGATGCAAATCCTGCATGTAAATAAACATTTGCTTGTAAGATAGACAAGACATGATGGATACTCAAATGCAAACGGGAAAAATATTAGTGCTCTCAAGTGAGTACATTTACTCAAACAGTGAGAAATAGCAAGAGTATCATGAGGAGTGAGATGGAAAGCAAAATAAAGTGATTGGTTGAGGTGCTGTACAATGTTTAGTATCAAATCTGAGTTTTGAGACTCGTACAGAGAGTGAAAAAGGTACAAAAGGTGAAGATCATCATTGGTACACTCTGATGGGAGAGACAAAGAATCCACAGAAGACTGTGAATAGGAGGCATGGGGCAGTGGGTGACGACGACAGAGAAAAGAAGCTACGTCTGGTGATGAAAGACCTGTAAGACCTGCATAGAAACGGGATGCCATTGAAAACTTTATATTACTAAAGTTCTCTTTCACAAACTGCAACTGCTCATCGTCTGGTAGCTGGCTGATGTGGTAGGCGCAGAAGAACTCCTGAGTGGTTGTGTGGGAGAAGTGGAACGTACTGATGATTATAGGTATCCCACTTTGCTGGAGTGTTGGCGGAGGAGTCCTTTAAAGAGAGATTCTTCAATGACAACTTTTGGTTGAAGAGAGGGGAAAGCTCTTTGGATATCGTCTTCATCAAACACAAAGGTGGGTGGAGTCTTCATCATACCTTCATAGGCCAATAAGCTAAGAGAACCTGTTACGTATTGCATAGACCATGTGTTGGAGTATCTAATAAAATGTCTGCCAACATGGACGTCACGTCCCCAACGTAGACTACGAATCGCCGACTTTACAGAATATTAATTGGAAAATCTGTTCGGTGGGAAAATTGTAAGACATTGTTCTTATGATGCGAAGCCAACGAATGCTGTCGCAAGACGAAATCCGGATCCAGGGACACTCGATGAAGGAAAATCTTTCAGCCGTCGTGGCATAGCGAGTAAGTGTGCTAGACTTGAATGATAACCTCAGTCCGACGTATGGCACGAATCGCCAAACATGGGTAGTGGCAAGTAGTAACCAATTGAGTCACAGTGTCACATATGGGAGGGAGGATAGCTGTGCAAAGATCTACACAAGTGTACTAATTGGGGCTGAAAAGGTCTTGAATTGACAGATAAACCTCACTTCAATAGGACTAGATTTCAGTGTTAGTCCCTACAGAGTAGTAGGATCCCTGGTATACAGGTTATCCCTCACAACCAAGACAAGTGCTTGTGTGGAGACCCCAAGCCTACAACTGTCACAACAGACCCCAGGGTGAGTTTACATAACGCGACCACCTATACAAACAATGAACTCCAAACATACACCAGTTCACCCTCATGAGGGAATCATCCGTGCTGGATTGCTTGAAACGATGAGGATATACTAACTCACTTTCTGTGTATTTCCCTGTGGTCTGTCAACAGGACCTGGTCTGTCAACAAGGCACAGTGTGACTACAAAAGACACTGGGACAATCAAAATTGGTAGTAGTAGGAGTTTCGTGTCACATCGCAGGCCCTTGCGACATATTGTGAACCAGGCTTGAGTATACCATCCATGCTGGAATCAAGTATAAAGGAGTACTGTACTGTTTGAAACTACAGACAATGAGGTCAGATACTAACTCACTTTCTGTGTACTTCCCTGTGATCTGTCAACAGGACCTGGTATATCATGAGTGCTGGAGGATTCTAATGATACAGGGAAAATGAGAAAGTTGATCTACATATTATATTATATTGTTATGTGAAATGGTACAAATAAATCTTTATAAAGTTATTTAATGTTGTATGTATGTAATGTATGTACAGTATGTTCGTGTGGAGCAAACCTCTCAACTCCATGATTTCCATCCTCTCCTGTTTCTCATCATGTCCTACAAACATTAAACCATGTTTCTCAAATTCTGAAACAAACTCGGGATTGATCTAACAGGGAATACAGGAATATGGCATAACAGTACATGTGGGTACGAACGCATGTACTATCATAGCTGGATGAAATACAATGTTGCAGAAGCAAACACACAGAGCACAGACACCCCATATTCCAGGCAGTGGAAGTGGGTATGTAGTACACAGTAAGCAGGATATGACCCAGTGGTTGCTGAGGGACAAGATGGCATATTTTACAAGCTCAGACTGTCAGGGAGCATATCAGTTGGAATACTCAAGAGCTGCAATACAAGTGGACCTTGTTTTTATTCCCACATGAAATCTGCATATACACACAAGTGTTAACCTGAAACTGCAAATGAGTAGTATGTGTGGTCCAGTCTCATCAACCACACCCAGTTTTGTGAATGAGAAAAAATGAGATGGTTGGCTAAGGTTGGGTGAACAGCCAATGTTCATTACGTATGTACATACGTACGTACATACAGTGTTACCCACTTAATACATATACCACAATTGGTTCGGGCAATATTAACCTATAATAGCAGACAGTTAATTTGGCAGTTGGCCAAATTAGCAGATGACACTGTACATACGGTACTAATCATATACTGTACATATGTTGAAGTTGAGTTTTGTGCACTTCAAGCCACTGCAGACAATATGACTACATCAAACACACCATTCTAAGTATAGTCCGTACAGTCCCATTGAACTCACAAACAGACAAATGCACTACATAAATGCACGCACACACACACACACACACACACACACACACACACACACACACACACACACACACACACACACACACAGTATATGAAATACACATACTAGTAGTTATACCCTACGGGCACAATCATTTACACGTGCTGGTATCGATGAAGGGTTTCAACTGCACTGCATGAAACCTACATCAGAGGCTTGAGTATACCATCCATGCTGGAATCAAGTATAAAGGAGTACTGTACTGCTTGAAACTACAGACAATGAGGTCAGATACTAACTCACTTTCTGTGTACTTCCCTGTGGTCTGTCACCAGGACCTGGTATATCATGAGTGCTGGAGGATTCTAATGATACAGGGAAAATGAGAAAGGTGATCTACATATTATATTATATTGTTATGTGAAATGGTACAAATAAATCTTTATAAATTTATTTAATATTAATGTTATGTGGATAATATCTTGAATACTCCCACTGGCGAGAGAGATTGGTAAACAGATCGGCGAGGAAGATTTAAAGCACAGTCAAAACCCATTAGCAATAACACAGCATATAAAACTGGGTATAAAGTGAATCAGTGGGAATCCCCGGTACACATCAATATGTACAAAACATCTCAACATCACTAGTAAGGCAAAACACTGATTAGTGTACAGTCCCAGGTCTCTCCACACAATACACCATGTACTGTACATACAACATCACTGCCAATACTCCATAATAATCACCTCTCAATAGTTTCCTCCTTATCTTCTTGGCTACTTCAATCAGCTTTGGCTTGGCTTCCTTCCCTACCTCTTCCAGACATTCACAAAACACTCTTAGACTCTCCTCGGTATATCCCGATACAGCAAATTGGTACCATTTCTGAAATGCTACAGTAGGTTTGCCGTGCTCATTTAGAGATCTAATTTCATCAAAGGTTGGTTCATCCAACAGCTGTGGCTTCCATCCAAACAGCTTTGCTGACAACTCATTGTCAACGGACAGGTTTTCCCTCAGATAGGCATAATGTTTCTGCAATGTGGTCTTGACTGGATTGTCTGTGAGTGGAAGGAACTCTGGAATTCACTAATCTATGCACATAGCACACTGCATGTACAACAGTACATACTAAGGACTTATGCAATACACTGATTTGGTAGATAATAATATCAAATATAGGTAAGTGAAGAACACACAGTATATAGTTCTGGAAAAAGTGAGAAACTACATGTGGTCATGTCAATGTACAGTTTCTGGAACAACAATCTCTTCCAGTCACTTTAAACAGTACATAAACAGTATCAGTCAGTGATTGATCACAAGTGACTGAGTTGTTCACACATTATACAGTGCTGCACTGAGAGGACAAGTGGAGGAACTGCAGTACAGGGTTCAGTGACATGTGAAATGGGCTACATGGGGAACTGTACTCACCACCAATGTCACTGTTCTCCCTGGAACACTTGCTTTGCAGACTCGAACTAGAACAAGGCTGATCTGGCCTCTTTCTACTACCACCTACATTTGAATCAGACCTGACGCGTGACATCGAGTGTACAATTTGACCGGCATACACTTATACCTTTCAATTGACAAGGAGAAGATTCCTTATCCTCTGGAGGACTGGAAAATGTGGGTTTTTCTGCCATCAATGAACGTACAGGATAACAACGAAGTTGACGAGCAAATATGTCAGTTAGGTGGGTGTGCCCGGAAAAAAATGTTAGTCTACGAGGATCATGATCAGGAATTCCCCTTTAACCAGTCGTGCACATGGTCCAGGGAAGAAACTCGATTGTCTAATATGCTCAATCTCTGTCGATAACGGGCGATCACCCTTCTAATGTCCTTTCGAAGACCTGTGACTTGAAGCTAGAGCTGGTGGACATCATATTATGAGTGAGTTCTATACTTCGTTAGTCGGACTGTGTCTATGCTCTAGCAAAAACTCCCATATGTTCGATCATTTGCGATATATCAAAACTCCCGATTTTATCTGCATTATTAGGTGTAAACATTGTTTAGTGCCTCACAGGGTATGTAAGGTGGTTTTTGAGGGGTATTCCACAGAATATTAGATAGTTTCAGTAATGAAATAAATAAATGTACATGCATTAAGAGAACGGTGCGCTAGAATTCTAGCACAACGCGTGGCTTCGATAAACGATGAATGAAGACATTACCACTTTTTTTTCTATGATGTGCTTATAGTCTATATGTAGGGAAAGCTGATCTACCATAGAACACTGAAGGACTCTTTTGTAGAGAGGAATGTGAGTTCTATATACACCAGAACATTATTCTCTGGCCTCATCAAAACTAGTGTCTAATTGGTACACATGGGACGTGTACGAACATGCAAGTATGTGCACACCTACACACATGTACGTACATTCGTGCACACACATGTACACACACATGTATGTACACACACATAGGTATGTACATGTACGTACAATCACATGTGCACACACACAAGCACACACACGTACAGGCATGCACACACACATATACATACATTGGCCAGGATTCCGTTTTCCACATGTTTACTTACATGCATACATACATACATGATATTATATTGTTTGTAAGTTGTTGCACATTTAAGGGTAGATGTATCATGTTCTGGTAAATCCCGGGAAGGTCAAAGCAGAATAAATGTTAAGTGTGAATATGTATTGTAGTTGTGTCTGTTTCCACTATCTTCCAGCCTGTACATGTGTATGTACCTTTGCGTGTTTTCACTTTAATAAATGGACTCTATGAACATATGTGTGTTTTTGCATATGAACATGTGCGTATGTAACCACAGTATGTACATATTTATAGTATGTATATTATAATAATAATTATAGTTGTGTAGGAGAAAAGTGCTGAAGATGAGCAGATTGCCCAAGCTGTGGCTGACAAGGAATTAAAGAGAACGGTACATACTATGTATACTATGTATATATTATATCTTAGTGTGTGCATTTCACTTGCGCATTATTTTGTACTTGTAGTACTCTTCATGTATATGCACTTCCATACTGTATAAGTGTACATACTTAAAGGTAATAATATGCTACATGCTACTTATGTACTAAAATATGTATGTACAAAATATACATGTGTTTAATTTGGTACATACATACTGGTAATGTATGCACTGCCTATATATACTCATGTGGTGATTATGTACATTTCTGTCTCAGACTGAAGAGCTGAAGAAAATCCGGAAAAGAGCTGAAATGCAGTCTGATTTCACAGGCCTTGTGTGTAGATGGTATATGCTCACATGCTGCTCTGCGTATAGACTTGTATATATGTACGTACGTAGTTATAACAGGGGTATCGTGTGGTTTGCCAGGATAGGATAAATGACAATGGGAGGAAATATTGGGAAGAAATGAGAAGAGACCATCAGCTTTCGGAACCCCCCGGAAATTCTAGGGTCAAAATGTACAGGTTCATCACTTAGTGATACACAGGCAACAGCTGACCACTTGTATGTGTTTACGTACATATGTAGTTGATATGGTAAGAAACCTGTGATATACATGTATGTTACACATTACATACGTACATATCACATGCACACTCGTAGGTAATTCTTTTTTACAGTTCCATGTCCAGCAACTAGATAAAAGGTAGGAATGAGGAAAAACAGCTCTTGGACTGCAAGACAGTTAGTTGACCATTTCGTATTGGTTGCTTACTTGCTGTTGTTGTGACCATCCCTCTCTCTCCACATCAGGTTGAAAAGGAGGCATCTTTAGCCCTTCAGAGCTTGGCTGATGAGAGTATTATCAGCAGAACTCGAATCTTCTCCATTCGGAAGAGGAGCAATTCCATAACTACACACAAAAGGTAATTGATGAAACCAAGTCAAGAGGAACCAACACGAAGCTGCTGGAAAAACTGCTATAAGAGTTGTGGAGGAGGACATGGTCCATCTCCAAGGATGAAGGTGGGTTGAGGCCGAGCTAAATGACCATGGACTCAACCACTCTGCAGATGCCTTCCTGCCTTTCCAAGATCAAGGGCGTGCTGGTCAACAGACAGAACAGTGAATATTTATATACTGTATACTGGGATATTATGTAGAATGTGAATTATATTTATTACAGAGCATAATATTATAATAATATTAAGAAGTGAATGAACATGCATATGATACGTACGTGCAGAGAATTAAATCAAGCATTGTTGAATATATTATTTATTAGAATGTCACACTGCAGCTATGGATCCACAGTCCACTTTCAATAGAGTTGTTATAATAATATGAAAATATAACATAATAAGATATTATTATTATTATTACATGTGCAAGAATAAATCTAAGTGAATCAACTTATAACTCAGTTACTTGCATATATACATGTAGAAAGGTGCTGAAAGGATCAAAAATCACATCTCACCTATGTACACACTAAAGTAATAGACTGGTTGGTAGTGTACATATGTGTTGATGCTTCACTGTGTTTAGCTCTGTTGTGTTAGTTTGTTGACATCCAGCCAGGGAGGACTGCTCTGAGTCATGTTGGACTGCATGGCCTGAGTCACCTCGTCATCGAGCTCATCCTCGCAGCAGAACGAGTGGTCGTAGGAACTCTTCGGAGAGACCTGGCAACCTCGCTCAATGTACTGCTTGAGTTTACCACAGGAGGCAAGGATGAGGCCCATGAAGGGCGGGGATGGCTTGAGGGGGCGTGTTAGGTACTCCGGGTGATACTGAGTTGCTACAAAGTACTTGTGTCCTGTTGAAAACAATAGGAAAGGAAACTGATAACAACCATGCACAAAATAGTGAATAGGGTGAACAATTCAACTGTTTGTGAACAAACACACATAAAGGAACAACAATGAAACAAAACACGTTGCTGATGTACAGATACTATACATGCAGGTACGGTTCAAAAAAATAAACGTCACCGGATAAAAGTTACCTGTTAATCCGATAACAGCTAACACTTATCGGTTAAAAGTTAACTGATTTCTGGTAACCGTTAACCGATAACTGCTAACGGATAACCGTCAATGGTACGTTAGAAATTCTTAATCATTGAAGAAGAAGGACTTAAAGTATCGAAGGCAAGTGTTTGAGTAACGATTCAAAAGTACAAAAGACATGGGAGCATCTCTCGTCTTCCTGGATCTAGTTGACCAACTCCTTGACAGATGGTCCATGACTTATGCAATTCGCAGCTGTCATTTGGTAATAACATTACGTTTTAATGATTATATGTAATGAGAAAACTACCAGTAACGGTTAACGGATAACGGTTAACACTCAACTGTTATCTGAAAAAGGTAAAGGAGATTACCGTTCATTTTTTTTGAATCATACTGTACAGTACAAATGAATGTGCATATCCACGCTGTAAAGGAAGCACAGTGAGTACATACAGTAGTCAGGATGAGTACATAGTACAGCAGGTGGTTAACTGTTAGCTGAAAAAAGGTAAAGGAGATTACCGTTTGTGTCCTGTTGGAAAAATAGCAAAGGGACCTGATAACAACCATACACAAAATAGTGAGTAAGGCCACACCTATGATAGGCATATCTCATTACATGGAAACCTCTCTAATCCGACACTCATTGGGACCTGAGAATAATGTTGGATTAGGAGGTTGTTGGATTATGGAATGCCTCTTACCATACTCATGTATGGTGACTGTACCTCATATAATGGTCGGATTAAAGAGAATGTTGGATTATAGAGGTGTCGGATTAGCGAGGTTTCACTGTATATTATTGTCACCCACAGATGCTCACTTCCCCCAGGTGCTATTACCAAAAATTGACACCAGAAAGAGTATATATATCTGTATAGGTAGTCGTTTCACACAGCACTCAATGATACAATAACACAACTCATGGACTACGATGACTCAAGAAGAGCTGGCAGTAGGGTGAACAAGCTCACTGTTTGTAAACAAACACATAAAGAAACAACGATGAAATACAACACATTGCTGATGTACAGAAAATAGACTATATTATATAATATGTACATACAATACATACAGTACATATGAATGTGCATATCCACGCTGTGCAGGGAACACAATGAGTACTTACAGTAGTCAGGATGAGTACATAGTACAGCAGGTGGTTAACTATGTATTGAATGAGTGGATGCCATACATTCTCTCCCTGTGCTCCCCGTACATACATAAACAAAATTTAATGTGTATATACGTATACATGTGTATATACGTAGAATATAGATGCACACAGGTACGAATGCATGCATGTACACATAACACTGTATGTATCTGCACGTATACGTATGTAAGCATGTACAGTACATTCGTGTTGAGCAAACCTCTCAACTCCATGATTTCCATCCTCTCCCGTTTTTCATCATGGCCCACAAACATTAAACCATGTTTCTCAAATTCTGAAACAAACTCGGGATTGATCTAACAGGGAATACAGGAATATGGCATAACAGTACATGTGGAAACGTACGCATGTACTATCATAGCTGGATAAAATCCAATGTTGCAGAAGCAAACACACAGAGCACAGATACCCCATATTCCAGGCAGTGGAAGTGGGTATGTAGCACACAGTAAGCAGGATATGACCCAGTGGTTGCTGAGGGACAAGATGATACTTTTCATAAAGAATCACATGTCAGGGAGCATGTCAGTTAACTACTCAAGAGCTAAAATACCAGTGGACCTGGTTTCATTCTCACATGTAATCTGTATACATGCACACACTCTCACATGCACACACGTACACGCGCACGCACACACACACACACACACAGTATATGGAATACACGTACTAGTAGTTATACCCCGTGGGCACATTCATTCACACGTGCTGGTATCGATGAAGGGTTTCAACTGCTCTGCATGAAACCTACAACAGAGGTAATCCTCACCTCATAGCGGTGTCTGTGTCGTTCTTCTACGAAGTCCGTATCTCTGTACAATTTCCCTGAGGGAGGAGCGCAACAAGAACAGTGCACCCATTGACAAGACCAGAAAAGCATACCATCCACAACACAAGTAAACAGGTAGAAAGCATTGCATGTGAGACTATACATTAAATATACATCCTATACCTATACAAACATACACACACAAACAACATACACCTACACATGTATGTACATGTGTAGGTGTAATTGTAATTGTAATGGAAATCGGTTTTAGAAAAATTCAAGCAATGGCATTGGTAATTGATTAGCTGCGAGCTGCAAATACCACAACACAGACATATATACATACTGTACATGAATTCCACATGTATGTATGTACGCATGTATCCACAGCATGCACATATAGGCTTACTTATTATACAGTCCTTGGTCTTGAAGATGGTCTTCCTCTTGCCCAGCCTCATGGTCCCACCCATGTCACCTGGGTGGTGTTCGGGCATGTCTATCACCTGGGGAGAAAACAATGGAGTGAGAATCACATGACAATCAGGTGACTGCCATGTGATAACTCTTCTAAATGGTGCAGCCTTACCACTGGGTGCTTGGTCTCTGGGTTGAATTCAGTTGAATTAGCATCTGCAATGAGTAGCACCAGGTTCACATGAAGTACATACAGTATGTATGTGCATGTATATGCATGAAATAGTACATATTATACATGTACATATGCAGTGTTGCCGCCAGAAATGGATGGAAGAGTGGTGTGTTATACATATGCAATCGGTATTGTAGGTGATAAAGTACTGCAATACTTCTGGTTAGGAAGATGGAAATCGTCAAACTAAAAAAATACAAATGATCAGAAATTGCAGAATGTGCAAGAGAGCAAGTAATACAGACTTGACATTATCCAGCTTATCCCACATGTTAGGTGGTTGAATTGAAAGCTATAGGTGACTATTACCCAGTGGTCTATCTGAACACTGAGCATGTCTCTGTTAAATGCTCATGTAGTGGGTGTGTCTGTGTGCTCATGTAGTGGGTGTGTCTATGTGTTCATGTAATAGGTGTGTCTATGAATGCATGTTGAGAATGTGTATTGATACTTATGTACATGCCTGGATGGGGTGAATGTGGTTACATGTGTATGCATGTATGCACGTAGCTCAGGCCATACATGTAGTACAGACACACCCATACATATTTATGTACATACATCATGTATTTAGTGTGCGATCAGCTTTGGCTTCGCATCCTTCCCTACCTCTTCCAGACATTCACAAAACACTCTTAGTCTCTTCTCGGTATATCCCGATTTAGCAAATTGGTACCATTTCTGAAATGCTTCAGTAGGTTTGCCGTACTCATTTAGAGCTCTAATTTCAGCAACGGTTGGTCCATCCAACAGCTGTGGCTCCCATCCGAACAGCTTTGCTGACAACTCATTGTCAATGGATAAGTTTTGCCTCAGATAGGCATAACGCTTCTGCAATGTGGTCTTGACTGGATTGTCTGTGAACAAAAGGACATACATAATACACGACTATGGTAGATGATAAAATCAAATAGGTAAGTGAAGAACACACAGTATGTAGTCCTGGAGATAGTGAGGAAATACATGTGTCCATGTCATTGTACAGGTTCTGAAAACAACACTCTCTTCCAGTCACTTCAAACAGTACATAAACAGTATCAGTCAGTGATTGATCACAAGTGACTAAGTTGTTCACACATTATACAGTACTGCACTGAGAGGACAAGTGGAGGAACTGCAGTACAGGGTTCAGTGACATGTCAAATGGGCTACATGGGGAACTGTACTCACCACCAATGTCACTGTTCTCCCTGGAACGCTTGCTTTGCAGACTCGAACTAGAACAAGGCTGATCTGCCCTCTTTATACTACCACCTACATTTGAATAGACGTGGCGCATGACATCGAGTGTGCAATTTGACCGACATAAATTTATACCTTCCAATTGACAAGGCGAAGATTCCTTATCCTCCGGAGGACTGGAAAATGTCATTTTTTTCTGCCATCAATGTACGTACAGGATAGCTAACAACGAAGTTGACGAGCGAATGTAAGCTTGGTGGGTGTGACCAGGTAAATTTTCAGTCCTGTTAGTATACGAGAAACAGGAATTCCCCCTTCACCGATAGTAGTGCAATGTTAGCCATTTGCATGTCCAGGGAGAAACTCGGTATCTGATCATAGATAATAGAACTAGTTCTATTATCTATGGTCTGATATGCTCTTCCGAGAACGAGCAGTCACCTTTCTAATGTCTTCTCGAAAACCTGTGACTCGAAGGATTACATAAAGGATATCAAGTGAGTTTTATCATAGACACTCTAAACTACGTATGTCGTTAGTCGATGATAGGCAGGCTACATCTTTGTGATATTCTCAGCAAACCGTACCGCGGCTGGTCCACATGAGTGTTGGTATATGCGACTGATAACATGTAGGAATGTTAATTGGTTCGTTGAGTATCTGTATGTATATGAGTTGGAACACCTGGAGTGAGACTCAGGGCTGTCAAGTCACACGCATAATTAGGCGTGTGACACGCGTTGGGAAGATTTCTCACTCTCACATGCAAACAGGATAACGTCTCACGCATTAGCTACCAAACATCCTTAGTTCATAGACCCTCTAGCAACTTAGTTACAGATAGAGTAATTGATTAGAATAATAAGATAAAAGCATACAATAGATTTCCTAATTTCATTTCTTTAATGCTTAGAGATCTGATCAAGCTCTGATCAGCTACTTAGTCTAAACGACTCCATTGTTAATGTTTACGATACAATCAGGTGCACTCCAGCAAAGACAAACAATTGTAGTATATTTGAACTCCATCCGTTATTTTGGTGATTGCACGTGTTTTCATATAGGACTTTGCATTTAATTACTTGCAAAAATGCTTATGCACATGCAATGTTGAATGTGACACACTTACGTATTAGGCTCACACATGCATACTGTGCATATATATACTGTGTGTAGTATTATCTGCATACATATCATATTCACATGTACGTGTGGACCCTGTGAGAACAGCACCAGCCGTCCAAAAAGAATGGAAAAGTACGCATGTGGAACATGTCCATTTGCACTTGTATGGCTTCCACCAGAGTGAAAATTTTACCGATTTATTTCCTTGCTTATCTCCATAATAGTTTCTCTAAGTGCGGCGATGGTACATTCATACAATAGAGTACTTTCTAAGCTTCATTTTAATGTAAGGTTTTTCTCTATAACACTCAATAAGACGAAGATCAATCGATCGATGTACGCTATATGAGAAATTATAAATTTATCGATCGGGTCTCGGAAAACCGGCTGAAGATAATAATTCCGGTATCTATCAATAGAATAGGCGATTTTTAAAAACTTGTGTTTACTAGATTTTCATAGCACAAGTAGATTTTGAGAAAATCGGATTTAAGTGTGATTATGAAGAGACGTGCCGAATAAACACGTCAATATCTTTTCGGAAAAAGCACACATAAATTTCTAGCAAACAGAAAAGATGGAAATTTATGTATGCCTACCTATAAAGTCGACTCCGATGTCCTTGCTCGTCTTTGACGGACCCAGTTCATCATTAAAACAATATTTCCGAAGATCTCAAGGGAGAGCCGTAAGTCACACGAATATCATGTGACTAATTGGGTTACGTCATCATCTCGCCGAAATCAAGTGTTACCGGAATAAAATCTTTGATCGTTTTGATGCCTTTTCGGCCCAATCGAATGCTTCTTTTCAAGTCTTAATATCTCAAAAGATTGCATTGTTAGAATTCTTTGATTGTTGCGGAAAAAAAGATGAATTGGAATTAAAATGGAACACCGAAGACAATCGAGGTACGCAATGACGTTTGTTGGAATTTGATCTTATATCAATTTTATTTCATCATTTTATCGCTATTGTGCACTATTGATACATAAAATAACTAAAATTACTCCGTTGCTGATCATAAATTTATTTCGATAGCGCCGTTGCATCCCTTAAAGCTCCCAATCGGTATACGCAGTGGAGTAGACATTTCAATCCTTTGATCTGAACCTCCAGTAAAGGGTTTTCATCAAAGGAGATAAGAATTAAAGTGTTATGGTAACGCTTAAAGTATTTTATTCTTGCTACGTGCTCCGAACTTCGATTAGGTATATACGATCGATTTTCTTGCGTAATCACTCGGTCAAATCACAAGCGCGTCATGTGACAAAGGGATCTTGGGCTGCACAAAGGCGTTAATACCATCCTATTAACGCTTAGTGCGGAAAGTGGACATGTTCCACATGCGTAGATGAGTTTGGTATCCCCCTACCTTCCAATGACTCTTACAGGTACGTACTAGCATACATGAGGGTTGTGTACAGTACATGTGTACCCACTATCATGTCCATATATGTACACACATGTACTACGATCACACCTCACACTCAACTCTGCTTGTATTCATTAGTGGAATGTACATGTACATACAGTAGAGAACAACAGACAAACAAACAAACAAGAATGAACACAAACAATACAAACCAATTCAAGAGCTTTGGTTTACTGTAGTAATGTACCTATGGTAAGCAAATCCTGATAAGAACATCCGATAATAAGAATTGATTTTGTGGGTCCCTTGTAGTTTGTCTCACCAGTTTTCTACTGTACATACATGGGTACTTATGTCCAGTTGATTACTTGTACACGAGTACTGTGTGTGTCATGCTAAGGTCCGCACTGTACCTGAATGGTACATACACTCACAGCACACACAAACACAAACAGTGTGTTCACTATCTTAACTCTGTGCGCCTAATACTCACTGTTGGTCTTCTGTCTCTCCTGTGCAGCTTTGGTGAAGGATCTGTGGATTCACCATTTGAAGATTGGTGAATGAGCTCATTGACAAAATGAAATCCTTGGTTTATTCATAATTATTAGATAGTATGACCAGTACCTCAATCATAATGAATGAATGTAGTTTGTATTTCCCAACATAACTTTGTATGTGTAATAATCATAATTTTTGTCATGCATATAGATACGTACAAGGAAATCCATTCATTTTTCATAATAATAGTAATTATATTATATATATATACTATATTAATAATGCATGTATAATATATAATATACTACTAATCTATAACATACAATGTCATATTATAATATATATTATATTAATATATCATGCATTGTACACTTGGTATATTTTGGTCCAGTATGTATATATTATATATATAATAATTATGTTAACAATATCTTTTAAAATAATGATTCACAAATGATAATTATATTAATACATTTTGACATTACAATATATATATGCATATAATACACAAGTATATAAATCAGATATATAATACATAAAATTGATAATAATATTTATAATGTAAATTTATACTAGCATTACTATTACAGTACTGGCATAGCATTTATATTTAATATAGGAATGTTGGCTTCACAAACAGCAGCCGTGGTATGTAATGTCATTTATACTACTACACTACATTACAGTTACAGTTTTTATGGATGACAGCTTTGATTTGACAAACTTTGTCTTCCATTTTGGCACACACCTCAAGATCACTTGTTTCAGCACCTTGCTTCTTCCAAACCCAGTGGAAATAGCATCACATACACCATTGTTGTACTGAACATTGAAAGTGACCTTCACTACTTTCATCTCTGCAGCATACTTCTCCATCTCCTTCAACTCATCTTCACTAAACACTCTCTTCTTCCAACTCTGTCAATAACAATGAACAAGACCACAATAATAAACAACTGACCTCAAAGGTCAGACACTCTACATCTACAGTACATAGTGCTGGAAGGAGTGGATGAGAATGAAGATGTGAATGTTTACAACATTCAGTGACAATTCCTCTTCCTGGACCACTACAGAGTGATCTTGTTTGTCCAGTACATAATCTGACAAAGTTACTGAATGAGTGTATGGTGTCCTGATATACTAGTCACTTGATTGTCACATGTACACAGTACAAATAGCTAATGCACTTTGAGACAAAGATGTAACTACAGGTGCACGTGTGTATATAACTTCTTGGAATTAGAGGTACACATATGGATTACTGGAAATGTAAACGATAATAAATTTACACTCACCACCCACAAAAATGGGGTCAATGGGGTCAACAGTAAAAGACTTCATGTGAATATATGATGTATACATATAATTATAGGCAGCTGTGATGGAAATCATTAAACCTTTAGTCTTTTCACCATCTATACTGCAATTCTATAGCCAAACTTAAGGCATTCTTGAAGGAACAACAGGAATAATTAAGGCTAACCAGTTGAAAGACCAGGAAACTAGTAGGGTTTTATGTCCTACCATTTACAAGTGCTAGTTGTTCTTAAAAAAAGCCTTACATTTGGCTAGAATTACAGTAGAAAGTGAAAAAATTCAAAGTTCAATCGATCGGTCTATGCTACACCATACATTCACCAAAACTCATTCACTGCTGACCCTGGTGATCGAAACTATATATGGGTGGTGTGCATGAAATTGCATATTGTCTATTTGGCGATGAACGCAAATTGTCAATTCATAAAGATACTGAAGTGGAGCCTCCATATAGCAATGACCTAATGGTAAACATAATATTATCCTTATCTCAACACAACACAAATCACACACGTACATCAGCTGTTCAATCACACATTGGAGTCAACATACCACATATGGATGAATCTCAAGCTCTTCTAGTGGTACTTGTCTTGTAGTAAGTGATTTCATCACAGGTAGAGATGAGAAGCATTTCATTGCAACACTCCTCAATTTTGTGTTTGTACCACAGATGGTGACCAATGCTTTCTCTTCATCTTCATCATCCATACCTGATACTACACATTGAGAAAGTGAACATGTTATCAATTGAAGGTGAAAAACAATAACACTGTTGTCATGGTAACTGTAATAAGCTCCAATTAACTCACCCCACAGTTCAAGGTCTTCAACTGTACTGTTACCTGCTACACCATGTAGCACTGCTACCGTGAAGTGGGATTTACCACTTAGGCAAAGTTGCCTCAAAGTGGTATTCTCTGCCACTGAATGAATCAACTCTGACTTATGGCTCTCATTGTCCATGTCCTGTTATAGATGAAAGAAATTTAGAAATAAATTGATTATATTCACGTAAGTATTCAACAGATGATATTTTTTACTCACAGTTTTAAGATCACCCACACCAAGTGATAACTCCACAATGGTAGTGCTATCAAAAATGGCTGACAATGCAGGCAGTGTTGTCACTTGCACTCCAAGGCTCAACCTCTCCAGTGATGTCACACTGATTAGACTACTGGCATCTAAATGTAAATAATAATGAAAGCACTTCACTAAAAACATTATATATGCACAAAGTTGTACACAAATTCCACAAATAGCATGTCATGTACATCAATACATAATACGTCAACTACAAGTACACATGAACAGTGTATGCTGAATAAGGCATGTTATGTACCATACACTGCAAAACACACTAGTACACATGTGGAATAGTGCATTGGACATTGAATAAGATAAACATACAAATAATCCACTAACAGGGTGTCTCACCTGAGGACAAGTGATCTACCACGAGACATAATTCCCGTAAATGAACATTTGCTTGTAAGATAGACAAGACATGAGGCAAAGATGATGGATTAAGATCCTCCATCAGGTGCAGTACTCTCAAGTGAGTACATTCACTCAAACATTGTGAAATAGCAAGAGTATCATGAGGAGTGAGATGGAGATCAAAATAAAGTGAATGGCTGAGGTGTTGTACAATGTTTTGTGCCAAATCTGAGTTTTGAGACTCGTAAAGAGAGTGAAAAATGTACAAAAGGTGAGGATTGTCATTGGTACACTCTGATGGGAGAGACAAAGAATGCACAGTAGACTGTGCATAGGAGGCATGGGGCTGTGGGTGAGGACAACAGAGGAAAGAAGCTATGTCTGGTGATGAAAGACCTGTAAGACCTGCATAGAAACGGGATACCATTGAAAACTTTATATTACTAAAGTTTTCTCGCCAAAACTGCAACTGCTCATCGTCTGGTAGGTGGGTGAGATGGTAGGCGCAGAAGAATTCCTGATTGGTTGTGTGGGAGAAGTTGAAGGTACTGCTGGTTAGGTATCCCACTGTGCTGGAGTGTTGGTGGAGGAGTCCCTTGAAGAGAGATTCTTCAATGGCAGCTTCTGGTTGAAGAGAGGGGAAAGATCTTCGGATATCGTTTTCATCAAACACAAAGGTGGGCGGAGTCTTCATCATGCCTTCATAGGCTAATAAGCTAAGAGATTCCAACAATCTCTTCACGTTATCTGATAAACTATTGAGGAGTGGGTCCACTCTACAGGGGATGCCGCTCTTCTTACATTCCCTCGTGATCACATTACAAATAAAATATTTATAACAGAGGGTCATTGAGGGAGGGAATTTACGACCTGCATAAATGGAACAGAAGATGAAGAGATTCATTGGAATGTAGGCCCCTCCCATGAGGTCCGGACGGGAACGCAGCTCATCCAGCATCTTCTGTCCTTCCTCAGGTTTGGCTTGGAAGAAATCATGAACATAGCCTTGGATGGATTCTTCATCAAATCCATGAATCTCGTAGAACACTGTGCTATGTTCCTGAAGGAATGGGAGGCTTCCGGGACGACTGGTGACAATCACATCGGCTTGAGGAAGGCTTCGACCTTGAATAATTTCCTGGAAGATGCCACCATGTTGAGTGGAGAGGAGTTCTCTGACTTCATCCGCTCCGTCAAAGACAAAAAGAACATCCTTTCCTGATGTTTCCATCAAAGATTGGCTCAACTCAGAGAGGTCCAGTTTCCTGTCTCCCGAGGTGTAGTATGACAGCAGCTCCTCCAGGTCCTTGGCACTAGACACAGCCCTCTCCCTCAGAGGAAAATAGAGCACTAAGGTGTAGTCACTCTCCACTTCCTTCCTGGCTAGTGCTCGGCTGATATGCTTCAGAAGGGTTGTCTTCCCGATACCTGCCTGACCGTAGATGACCCTCAGACTATCACTTCCTTTGTAAAGAAGCTCTGAGGCATCTATGTAGCAATTGACCTTCTTACCTTCTCTTCCGCACTGTCTGTACTTTTGGAGAAAAACAAATGGATCGTTTACCTTCTCCAGCTCCCTAGGTACATCTGGCTGGCCAGGGAGTACTGCTAGTCGAACATACTCCATTTTCCTACCTCCTTCTCCTACCTTGAACCTTTCATATTGGTTGTAGGCATGGCCCTTCAGTTTCTGGACAAGTGGGTCTCCAAGTGGATCCTAGGGGGCATATGTAAAGGATTCATATGTATGTGAATAAGTTAAAATAAATATACTGCAATTTACACATATCATAGGTATTAATATTGTCATATACAGCATATGCAGATAACTTGCATTTGATAATAGGTACACAAGATATTATTACCAGAATGTAGTTTAACAATGTAATATATGTGAAGTGGGAACCAACAGGTTGAGTCACTGTGTCAGGTAGGAACACAGAGGACAGCTATGCAAAGATTTCTACAGGTGTACTACTGATTGGAGCTAAATTAAGGGGTCTTGAATTGAGGGATAAAACCTCACATCAATAGGACTAGACTTTAGTGTTAGTCCCTATACAGAGTAGTAGAATCCCTAGCTTACATACAGGTTACCCCCCACACAACTGGGACAAGTGCTTATGTGAGAATATAATGCACATATTACTCATATACGAGAGGGAGACTAGGACATCAATCACAGATATTCACAGTACATACATATCATAATATAGTATGTAGTGTAGTACAGTTGGTATAAAATACAGTGTGATGGATCCCGGAGATTCTGAAGCCTACAACTGTCACAACAGACCCCATGGTGAGTTTACATAACATGACCACCTATACAAACAATGAATTCCTAACTTACATTAGTTCACCCTCATGAGGGAATTATGGATCCCTTAGTATATATGCAATCCATGCCGGAATTGTAGTAGTCACAGACTCTAAGTGATTCTTAAGTGATTGTAGACTGTGTCTTTAGTAATGTTATTTGTTTGCATTCATTTCTTTATCAATATCCTGTCAGTTAACTTGTGTGGTTTATGTGTGTTCTATTTAACCAAGTGTATTCTAGTTGTCAGCCAGCAAGCAAGCTAGCAATGTAGCGGCCTGGCAGTTCAAGCAGTAATAATCTAGTGACCAAGGGTGTTTGCACGATACTACAAAGCGCCCCTCTTCCCGATAGAATCAAGTATAAAGAAGTACTGTACTGCTTGAATCTATGGACAATGGGGTCAGATACTAACTCACTTTCTGTGTACTTCCCTGTGATCTGTCAACAGGACCTGGTATATCATGAGTGCTGGAGGATTCTAATGATACAGGGAAAATGAGAAAGGTGATCTACATACATATACTGTCATGTGAACCACATAAATCTGCAAAATATTACATAAATTAAATTTTAATGACATGTGGATAATATCTTGGATATTCCCACTGGTGAGTGAGATTGGTAAACAGATCAGTGAGGAAGATTCGATGTACAGTCAAAACCCATTAGCGGAAACACAGCATATAAAACTGGGTATAAAGTACATTAGTGGGAATCCCCGGTACACATCAATATCTACACTTACTTTAAAACATGTCTCCATGACTCGTAAGGCAAAACACTGCCTAGCGGGTACAGTCCCAGGTCTCTCCACACAATACACCATGTACTGTACATATACAACATCACTGTCAATACTCCATACTAATCACCTCTCAATAGATTCCTCCTAATCTCCTTGGCTACTTCAATCAGCTTTGGCTTGGCATCCTTCCCTACCTCTTCCAGACATTTACAAAATACTCTTAGTCGCTCCTCGGTATACATTGATTCAGCAAATTGGTACCATTTCTGAAATGCTTCGTAAGGTTTGCCATGCTCATTTAAAGCTCTGGTTTCAGTAAAGGTTGGTTCATCCAACAGCTTTGGCTTCCATCTGAACAGCTTTGCTGACAACTCATTGTCAACGGATAAGTTTTCCCTCAGATAGGCATAACGCTTCTGCAATGTGGTCTTGACTGGATTGTCTGTGAGTGGAAGGAACTCACTAATCTATACACATAGTACATTGTGTGTACAAGAGTACATAGTACTGATGATGTATGTAATACACTGCTACGTATGTTAGATTATAATATCAAATAGATAGGTGAAGAACCCACAGTATGTAGCTAGTCCTGGAGATAGTGAGAAAATACATGTGTCCATGTCATTGTACAGGTTTTGAAAACAACACTCTCTTCCAATCACTTCAAACAGTACATAAACAGTATCAGTCAGTGATTGATCACAAGTGACTGAGTTGTTCACACATTATACAGTACTGCACTGAGAGGACAAGTGGAGGAACTGCAGTACAGGGTTCAGTGACATGTGAAATGGGCTACATGGGGAACTGTACTCACCACCAATGTCACTGTTCTCCCTGGAACACTTGCTTTGCAGACTCGAACTAGAACAAGGCTGATCTGGCCTCTTTCTACTATCGCCTACATTTGAATAGACGTGACGCGTGACATCGAGTGTGCAATTTGACCGGCGCATGCACTTATACCTTCCAATTGACAAGGAGAAGATTCCTTACCCTCTGGAGGACCGGAAGATGTCGGTCTTTCTGCCATCAATGAACGTACAGGATAACAACGAATTGACGAGCCAAGATGTCAGTTAGGTGGGTGTGTCCGGAAAAATGTTAGTCTACGAGGATCAGGAATTCCCCTTTAACCTTAGATACTCCAAAATTAAACCAATCGTTGTGGTACCGGTCCAGCTAGGGTAGAAACTCGATTGTCTAATATGCTCGATCTCTGTCGATAACGGGCGGTCACCCTTCTAATGTAATGTCTTCTCGAAGACCTGTGACTTGAAGAACTGGTGGAAATCATATTATGAGTGAGTTCTATACTTAGTTAGTCGATGCATACGTAGAAAGGGGGGTGGGGGTAATTCTTGAGCGATCATGTAGCAGATTGAAATGATTCAAATGTAATACGTTTCGAGGATCATGTAGGAAGAACGACCCCCCAGCACTGTTGTATTCTACAACAAGGTTAGGGTTGTTGTAGAATACAACGGCGCTGGGGGGTCGTTCTTTCTACATGATCCGAAACTCCCGATTTTATCTGCGTTCCTCAGTAGGTGTCAACATTGTTTAGTGACTCGCATGGTATGTAAGGGTATATCATAGTAAGGTAGTTTTTGGAGGGTATTCAACAGAATATTGGAAATTTTCAGTAATGAAATAATGTACATTAAGAGAACGGTGCGCTAGAATTCGAGCGCAACACGCGGCTTCGATAAATGATAAATGAAGACATTACCACCTCTTCTCTAGACAGTATACCACCTCTTCTCTATGCTGTAATAATATATTCAAGGGAAGCAGATTTACCGTAGACCACTGAGGGACTCTCTTGTAAAGAGAAATGTGAGTTCTATCTACACTAGAACATCATTGTCTTTCCTCATCAAAACTAGACTAATTGGTACACATGGGAAATGTACGAATATGCACACCTATACACCCACACATTTACATACGTACATACGTACACACACATACATATGTACACACACATAGGTACGTACATATACGTGTATTCACATGTGCACACACACAAGAACACACACAGTACACATATGTACACACACACATGCGTGCATGCACACACACATGTACATACATACATTGGACTCCGTTTAATTTCTACAGGCTTACATATATTCATATATACATACATGATATTGTATTGTTTGTCAGTATTTATGCACATTTAAGGGTTGCTGTGTCATGTTCTGGTAAATCCCGGGAAGGTCAAAACAGAATGAACGTAAAGTGTAAATATGTATTGTAGCTTGGCTGTTTCCACTACCTTCCAGCCTGTACATGTGTATGTACGGTACTAATCATACAAAACTGAACGTTCTACGGGTACGGAACGGGCGTACCCGTACCCGTTCCGTACCCGTACCCAATAAACGGGAACGGCCGTTTGCCGAACTTGACGATTGCAAAAAATGTACACCTACGTAGTGATACCTAGAGTAACACCTACGTATCTCCTTTTCATCGTGTTATAGTTCGTTAGAAGATGGTTTTTTCGAGTTACGTGAAGCAGCGAATTCTCTATTGTCGTCGTTCGAGAAAAAGCTACGCAGAAGACGACGAAACGACCGCGGTCGAACTCTAACAACTACTTAAGAGCGAATTGTATCACGCCTCGCTATCCACGATACGCCGAGGAACACTCATGACGGGAGAAGAACGTACGTACGTACGTAGATAGGGGTCGCAACGTAAAAAATTGATGTCATCGGATCTTGATGAAAATTACAAGATATATGCAACTCAAGTCAAAGAATCTAATGGTGATCTTCGTTTCTTGATAGATTAATGTTCGGGAAAGTTACACGCGATTAACCTCGTATTTCGTACAGCGGCGCGATTAAATTTATACTCATGATTTTGAATCAAACTGGAATTCGCCCTCAATTCGCAAGTAATATACTGGATACATTTACTAAGGAAATGTGCAGACAAGTGGAAGGAAAATAAGAAAATGACGGAGCTACGCTGGCATATGTTCGACGGTATAATCAAATTTGGTTACATTTTGTGCCATTACAAGATGAAAATGAAAGCAAAACAAACCCTCACGCTATCAAAGGTTGACCGACATCTGAGCTACCCATGACCAAAAAACGGTGAGGCTTACACTTCGCAAACCACCTGGGTGATGAGGGTCAATTTTGATGTACGGTAAAGTTAAAACTAATCGACGATATGAGGCAAAGTTTGACACCAATGGAGGAAATTTCACCCTGTTTTACGATTTCAAACGCTTTAAGAATCGTAACTTGATTCCTAGAATCGATCACATTAATTTCACTTTTCCACATTCTACACATAATACTTGAAGTGTTACGCAATATACTTGGCATGTGATAATCACGTGCCTCGCGAAACTGGAGATAGCTACAGTAGTAAGCTATCTGACAGTTTCATGGAGATATGTTTGCATGTATTTTCAATGCATCTGGTATATTTTTATGCTTTGTTTCATCATCAATCAACCATTTGCCAATAGAATTGCCTTATTAGTGAATGCATTTAACTCTATGCAATCACATAGTTGTCAATTACTCTTTAATCTCCTACTGCATAGTCCATTGCTAATGCAAAATGGCATAATTCATCTTCATTGTCATACTGAAGTTCAGATATGTCATTTATCTCATTATCCTCCAAGACCATGTAGTCGAGCCATACATATTTCCTTTCTTCATTACTATTGGAGTTTTCAACAGCTCCATGTGTTTGTTCAGCACATTGTGACTATGCACGATTTTAAAGTGGTCCACATTGGAGAATGCTGTTGGGAAACCTTTAATTTGTATGTCTGCTACTTCTTTGCAGAAAGCGATGCTTTTCTGCAAAGCTGTTTTTCACTTCTGATAGGTACTGCAATCCATTGTACTGCTTCAAGCAAATAATACTTATTAAGGCTTTTGATGAAACAGTCACAAAATTTAATGGATAATTTGACTGTAGATTGTTTGTAGAGCACATCACCAAGATATTGACCTGTTTTCTCAGATTGTTTCCACAATGTTACAGCAATTGGATATCATCCTTGTACGTAGGTGGATCTTCATATATGGTGAAACATTGTCAATAAAAATTCTATTTCTTTCCAATTGGAATGTACGTTGTATTGTTTCTGAATCAATTGGATTTATATTAATTTTTATTGTACCTTACCATTTTGAATTTCATGCACAGGGCAGGATTACGTTTGATGCCACCAATCATAAGTAGACATACAGAAAGGTTTACCAACAGCATCCTCCAATGTGGACCACTTCGATATCATGCACACTCAGTGGTTGGTTTCACATTCATACACAGAGGCTGTTTAGTAATGCGTCATGCACTGAGACTGATCATTTCTGCTCAGTTCATTAAAATATAATATATTCGAATTAGTCAGGTGTTGATTCAAATCTCGTCTTCTATATAAATCTAACTTCACAGGACCGTTTTCTGCAGAATAATAGCTGCATGCTATTTGTATTTTCAAGATTACCGCTGATATATTATACGTTAGTTTCGTGATTCGCGAAACGTCGAGAAAAATGGCTGCTTGCCAATAGTTAAATAATATTAATATTGTAAAAAATATTCATTTTTGTCCATGTCCAAGGTGAATACGATTCTAAAAGCGCTTGAAATCGTAAAACAGGGTGAGAGTTTCCTCCATTGGTGTCAAATTTTGCCTCATATCGTCTAACTTTACCGTATATCAAAATTGACCCTCATCACCCAGGTGGTTTGCGAAGTGTAAGCCTCACCGTTTTTCGGTCATGGGTAGGTCAGATGTCGGTCAACCTTTGATAGCGTGAGGGTTTGTTTTGCTTTCATTTTCATCTTGTAATGGCACAAAATGTAACCAAATTTGATTATACCGTCGAACATATGCCAGCGTAGCTCCGTCATTTTCTTATTTTCCTTCCACTTGTCTGCACATTTCCTTAGTAAATGTATCCAGTATATCACTTGTGAATTGAGGGCGAATTCCAGTTTGATTCAAATTCATGAGTATAAATTTAATCGCGCCGCTGTACGAAATACGAGGTTAATCGCGTGTAACTTTCCCGAACATTAATCTATCAAGAAACGAAGATCACCATTAAATTCTCTGACTTGAGTTGCATATATCTTGTAATTTTCATCAAGATCCGATGACATCGATTTTTTCGTTGCGACCCCTAACGTAGAAAGATCGTTTCGAAATAGTACTTCATTATAAAAATTAACGCGTACGTAACAATATCAATGATAACACGAGGTGTCGATTACGGTAAGAACGGGTACGGGTACGGGTACGCCCGTACCCGTACCCGTTTCACGGGCGTTTTCACACTACGGGTACGCCCGTCGAACGTTCAGTTTTGTATGATTAGTACCGTACTTTAAATTTGCGTTTTCCCTTTAAATGGACTCTATGAACATATTATGTATGCGTTTGCATATACACATGTATGTAACCACAGTATGTACATATTTGTATTATGTATATTATATAGTTGTGTAGGTCATAAAAGTGATGAAGATGAGCAGATTATCCAAGCTGTGGTTATCAGGGAAGCAAAGAGAAAGGTACATACATATGTATACTATATATTAAATCATAGTCATCATGTTAAGAAACTTGTGATATGTACGTATGTGTGTTGCACATTACATATGTATGTACATATCACGTGTACACTTGTAGGTATTTTTTATGGTTCCATGCCTACCAACTAGATAAGAGGTAGGAATGATGCGAAACAGCTCTTGGACCACAAGACACAATCTGTTAGTAGACCATTTCATATTGGTTGCTTACTTGTTGCTGTTTCGACCATCCCTCTATCTCTCCACCTCGGGTTGAAAGGGAGGCATCTTATGTAGAATGTGATACTGTGAACTGTATAATATTTATTACAGAACACATGTATTAAACTTACAACTCAGTTACTTATATACATGCAGAAAGGTGCTGTTGGTATGATTGGTTTCAGCTGGTATTGCAGTGATCTAGAGATGTACTTGCCAGAGTACCGGCCGGTCTACTACATATTATACACACATAGCTTATACAGTAATTTTTATTATGGACACTGGGCAGTTGTGGTGACCAAAAATGAAATTTTGAATTATCTCTCACAAGTTGGTTGTGAGAAAGGTTTTGGTCACTATATACCATGCAGCTCTGTACCCCCAGAAGGGTGTACATGTACATATCTGTATTAGTACTATGGTATATCAGTCACATGAACACAGGAGATCAGGCTGCGACAACAGTAATTGTTTTGAAAACTTAACTTCGTTCCATCGCCACCATGATGCCTGTAGCACAATCAGGAGGGTGTATACATAAATATTATTATAGAGTTGTTGTGAGTCATAATTTATATGAACACTGAGCAGGTTGTGGTGATCAGTGAAATGGTAAAGTCACCTGGCTGATCACCACAAGGTCTGTTAGGATAATATTGTGGTATTGTAGTCATTATACAACTTTGAGTACATGATTATTGTTGAAATACACTTTAATGTACAGTAATGTAAATTGGTGGATAACAACAACTTCTGTTGTCAATACATACAAGCATACATGACATACAGCTTGATAAAAGTGCTATATATAAATATAAAACATTGAATCAAAAAGTAACTGTTTTTGAGGAGGCATTAAAGCTGAAAGGATCAAAATCACATCTCACCTATGTACACACTAAAGTAATAGACTGGTTGGTAGTGTACATGTGTGTTGATGATTCACTGTGTTTAGCTCTGTTGTGCTAGCTTGTTGACATCCAGCCGCGGAGGGCTGCCTTGAGTCATGTTGGACTGCATGGCCTGAGTCACCTCGTCATCGAGCTCATCCTCGCAAAACGAGTGGTCGTAGGAACTCTTTGGAGAGACCTGGCAACCTCGCTCGATGTACTGCTTGAGTTTACCGCAGGAGGCAAGGATGAGACCCATGAAGGGTGGGGATGGCTTGAGGGGGCGTGTCAGGTACTCTGGGTGGTACTGAGTTGCAACAAAATACTTGTGTCCTGTTGGAAACAATAGGAAAGGGAACTGATAACAACCATATGCACAAAATAGTGAGTAAGGACACCTATGATAGGCATATCTCATTATAATTGTCACCAATAGTTGCTCACTTACCCCAGGTGCTATTACCAAAAATTGATGCTGGAAAGAGGTCTATATATTAGGTGGTTGTTCTACACAACACTCAGTGATACAATAACACAACTCATGGAATACGATGACTCAAGGAGAGCTGGCAGTAGGGTGGACAAGCTCACTGTTTGTAAACAAACACATAAAGGAACAACAATGAAATACAACATGTTGCTGATGTACAGAATAAAGACTATATGAATGTGCATATCCACGCCGTACAAGGAGCACAATGAGTACAAATAGTAGTCAGGACGAGTACATAGTACAGCGGTGGTTAACTATGCAGTGAATGAGTGGATACAATATACATTCTCTCCTTGTGCTCCCATACATACATGAACAAAAATTAATGTGTACGTATATAGAATATACGCACACAGGTACGAATGCATGCATGTACACATAACACTGTATACGTATCTGCACATGTACATACATATGTAAGCATGACAATATGTTTGTGTGGAGCAAACCTCTCAACTCCATGATTTCCATCCTCTCCTGTTTCTCGTCATGTCCCACAAACATTAAACCATGTTCCTCAAATTCTGAAACAAACTCAGGATTAATCTAACAAGGAATGCAGGAATATGGCATAACAGTACATGTGGGTACGTACACATGTATGATCATAGCTGGATGTAATACAATGTACCAGTAGCAAACACACAGAGCGCAGACACCCTATATCTAGGCAGTGGAGTGGGTATGTAGCACACAGTAAGCAGGATATGACCCAATTGTTGCTGGGGGACAAAATGGCATATTTTACAAGCTCAGACTGTCAGGGAGCATATCAGTTGAAATACTCAAGAGCTACAATACCAGTGGACCTGGTTTTCATTCCCACATGAAATCTGCATATACACACAAGTGTTAACCTTAAACTGCAAATGAGTAGTATGTGTGGTCCAGTCTCATCAACCACACCCAGTTTTGTGAATGAGAAAAAAAGAGATGGTTGGCTAAGGTTGGGTTAACAGCCAATGTTCGTATGTACATACGTACGTACATACAGTGTTACCCACTTAATACGTATACCACAATTGGTTCGGGCAATATTAACCTATAATAGCAGACAGCTAATTTGGCAGTTGGCCAAATATGTATAGATTCCTGCCATACCAATGAACCCATTCCATAAGTTATTAGTATGTTAAATATGGCCTATTAACCTATAATAGCAGACAGCTAATTTGGCAGTTGGCCAAATTAGCGGATGACACTGTACATATGTTGAGGTTGAGTTCTGTGCACTTCAAGCCACTGCAGACAATATGACTATACCAAACACACCACTCTGAGTATAGTCCGTACAGTCCCATTGAACTCACAAACAGACAAACGCACTACATAAATGCACACACACACACACACACACACACACACACACACACACACACACACACACACACACACACACACACACACACACACACACACACACACACACACACACACACACACACACACACACACACACACACACACACACACACACACACACACACACACACACACACACACACACACACACACACACACACACACACACACACACACACACACACACACACACACACACACACACACACACACACACACACACACACACACACACACACACACACACACACACACACACACACACACACACACACACACACACACACACACACACACACACACAGTATATGGAATACACGTACTAGTAGTTATACCCCGTGGGCACATTCATTCACACATGCTGGTATCGATGAAGGGTTTCAACTGCAGTGCATGAAACCTACATCAGAGGCAATCCTCACCTCATAGCGGTGTCTGTGTCGTTCTTCTACGAAGTCCATATCTCGGTACAGCTTTCCTGAGGGAGGAGGGCAGCAAGAACAGTGCACCCATCGACAAGGCCAGAAAAGCATACCATCCACAACACAAGTAAACAGGTAGAAAGCATTGCATGTGAGACTATACATTAAATATACATCCTATACCTATACAAACATACACACACAAACAACATACACCTACACATGTATGTACATGTGTAGGTGTAATTGTAATTGTAATGGAAATCGGTTTTAGAAAAATTCAAGCAATGGCATTGGTAATTGATTAGCTGCGAGCTGCAAATACCACAACACAGACATATATACATACTGTACATGAATTCCACATGTATGTATGTACGCATGTATCCACAGCATGCACATATAGGCTTACTTATTATACAGTCCTTGGTCTTGAAGATGGTCTTCCTCTTGCCCAGCCTCATGGTCCCACCCATGTCACCTGGGTGGTGTTCGGGCATGTCTATCACCTGGGGAGAAAACAATGGAGTGAGAATCACATGACAATCAGGTGACTGCCATGTGATAACTCTTCTAAATGGTGCAACCTTACCACTGAGTGCTTGGTCTCTGGGTTGAATTCAGTTGAATTAGCATCTGCAATGAGCAGCACCAGGTTCACATGAAGTACATACAGTATGTATGCATACGTATATGCATGAAATAGTACATATTATGCATGTACATATGCAGTGTTGCCGCCAGAAATGGATGGAAGAGTGGTGTGTTATACATATGCAATCGGTATTGTAGGTGATAAAGTACTGCAATACTTCTGGTTAGGAAGATGGAAATCGTCAAACTAAAAAAATACAAATGATCAGACATTGCAGAATGTGTCGGAGAGCAAGTAATACAGACTTTAAATTATCCAGCTTATCCCACGTTAGGGGATTGAATTGAAGGCTATAGGTGACTATTACCCAGTGGTCTATCAGAACACTGAGCATGTCTCTGTTAAATGCTCATGTAGTGGGTGTGTCTATGTGTTCATGTAGTGGGTGTGTCTATGTGTTCATGTAATAGGTGTGTCTATGAATGCATGCTGAGAATGTGTATTGATACTTATGTACATGCATGGATGGGGTGAATGTGGTTACATGTGTATGCATGTATGTACATAGCTCAGGCCATACATGTAGTACAGTCACACCAATACGTATTTATGTACATACATCATGTATTTAGTGTGCGATCAGCTTTGGCTTTGCATCTTTCCCTACCTCTTCCAGACATTCACAAAACACTCTCAGTCTCTCCTCCGTATATCTCGATTCAGCAAATTGGTACCATTTCTGAAATGCTTCAGTAGGTTTGCCATGCGCATTTAGAGCTCTGATTTCAGCAAAGCTTGTGTCATCCAACAGCCGTGGCTCACATCCGAACAGCTTTGCTGACAACTCATTGTCAATGGATACGTTTTTGCCTCAGATAGGCATAACGATTCTGCAATATGGTCTCGACTGGATTGTCTGTGAGCGGAAGGACATACATAATACACGACTATGGTAGATGATAAAATCAAATAGGTGAGTGAAGGTCACACAGTATGTGGTCCTGTAGATAGTGAGGAAATACATGTGTCCATGTCATTGTACAGGTTCTGAAAACAACACTCTCTTCCAGTCACTTCAAACAGTACATAAACAGTATCAGTCAGTGATTGATCACAAGTGACTGAGTTGTTCACACATTATACAGTACTGCACTGAGAGGACAAGTGGAGGAACTGCAGTACAGGGTTCAGTGACATGTGAAATGGGCTACATGGGGAACTGTACTCACCACCAATGTCACTGTTCTCCCTGGAACGCTTGCTTTGTAGACTCGAACTAGAACAAGGCTGATCTGGCCTCTTTCTACTACCACCTACATTTGAATAGACGTGACGCATGACATCGAGTGTGCAATTTGACCGGCATACACTTATACCTTCCAATTGACAAGGCGAAGATTCCTCATCCTACGGAGAACTCTGGAGCACTGGAAGATGTCGGGTTTTCTGCCATCAATGTACGTACAGGATAACAACGAAGTTGACGAGCGAATGTAAGCTTGGTGGGTGTGACCAGGTAAATTTTCAGTCCTGTTAGTCTACGAGAAACAGGAATTCCCCCTTCACCGATAGTTGCAACATTGACCCTTTAGGGTCTATGGTTAGCCATTTGCATGTCCAGGGAGAAACTCGGTGGTCTGATGTGCTCAATCTCTTCCGAGAACGAGTAGTCACCTTTCTTATGTCTTCTCGAAGACCTGTGACTTGAAGGATTACATAAAGGGTATCAAGTGAGTTTTGTACGTCGTTATTCGATGATAGGCAGACTACATAGCTACAGTGGTAAACACTTAATATGCCACAATTGGTTTTGAAAAATTTTGGCCTATTATCCGTTTTGGCATATTAACCAAACAACGAACGTCATTGAATAGAATTGATAATTATAAATTAATGAGGATATACATAATATTGGTGATAATAGTAAAGACGAGCACAGCTCCTACTATAACATTAGCAAACAGTCAATGGTGGTAATACTGCAGAAAAGTAGCCTGCACTTGTGACTGTGTAGCACAATAGACAGTGATAAAGTGATAAGTGACAAACTGATAAAGTGACACAAATGAGGTGTGGCATATAAAGTGTTACCTAACACATGGTAATCAATCAATTGGTGTCAGTGTAACAATGGCGGATGGCGGATATGGCGTTTGGCGAATTATATGTATAGTAATTACATACTAATGAATTCGTTCAGGAAAATAGGGGCATAATAAGCGGTTTGGCATAATAAGCGGTGGCATATTAAGCGTTTACCACTGTATGTGATATCTTCAGCAAACCGTACCGCGGCTGGTCCATATAGTGTTAGTATATGCGACTAATAACATGTAGGAATGTTAATTGGTCCGTTGAGTATCTGTGTACATGTGTATGTTATCATTGATACAGTGTTGACTGCATGGGGTGGATTGTATATGGAGTGAGACTACGGGTAGTGGTCACCCTGTACATGTATGGGTTGGTATCACCTGGAGTGAGACTACAGGTAGTGATCACCCTTCAAGTTATATCTCTTCCTAACACTGAGTGTATTCCCATGTATCCAACAAAAGCACGGTATAACTAATACATGTACACGTGTTTGTACATACTGTACTGTAACCTACTGTACTTGTGTGCTGTAAATGTGAGTAGAATCTGTGACGACTGTTTATTCATGCAATCACATACGTATGTACATTTGTTCCTCAAGAAATGAAGGCAACTATTGATGAACTGACAAAGAGAGCCACTGAGAAAGAAGCTGAAATGGTACATCAAGTAGTACACTGACATATGTACGTACAGTACATCTGTATGTACATACTAGGCTCACACATAAGTTCAGTGTATGTATATACTGTGTGTAGTATTATCTGCATACATATTGTATTCACATGTACGTGTGGACCCTGTGCTGTAGAAGTACATGGAGATTGTAATGAAGGAGAAGGCAGCCAAGCAAGAACAGCACCAGCTATCCAAACAGAATGGAAAAGTAGATGAGTTTGGTATCCCCCTACCTTCCAATAACTCTTACAGGTATGTACTAGCATACATGAGGGGTGTGTACAGTACATGTGTACTCACTATCATGTCCTGGACACACATGTACTACGATCACACCTCACACTCAACTCTGCTTGTATTCATTAGTGGAATGTACATGTACATACAGTAGAGAGATAAACAGACAAACTAACAAACAAGTAAGAATGAACACCTTCAAAACATACTGCTGCTTAATGCAAACCAATTTAGGAGCTTTGGTTTTCCTGTAGTAGTGTGCGTATGGCAATTGAATCCTGATAAGAACATCCGATAACAAGAACTGATTTTGTGGGTCCCTTGTAGTTTGTCTCACCAGTTTTCTACTGTACATACATGGGTACTTGTGTCCAGTTGATTACTTGTACACGAGTACTGTGTGTGTCATGCTAAGGTCTGCACTGTACCTGAATGGTACATTCGTACGTACTTCAATTACATGCACACTCACAGCACACCCATCACACACAAGCAGTGTGTTCACTATCTTAACTCTGTGCACCTGTTAGTACTCACTGTTGGTCTTCCCCTGTGCAGCTTTGGTGAATGATCTGTGGATTCACCATTTGAAGATTGGTAAATGAGTTAATTGACAAGATGAAATCATTGGTATATTCAGAGATATTGACCAGTACCTCAATCATGAATGTAGTTAATTTATAATTATTATTTCCCACTAACTGTAATATCTGTTAGCTTTGTATGTGTAATAATCACAATATCTGTCATGCATATGTGGATACGTACAATGAAATCCATTAATTTTTTATATGAAAATAATACTCTTATTATACTAATACATAATATTATTATACGTATAATACATGTACATAATCTATGTACTATATGACATACATATGTATATACATGTTATAAATAAATTAAAAATGTATTTTTATTATATAATACATAAAATTAATAATATATTATTTATGATAATATTATACTAGTGTTTCTATTACAGTACTGGCATAGCATTTATATATATATATATGTATAGGAATGTTGGCTTCACAAAATGGCCAGCCGTGGTATGTAATGTTGTTAACCACTCCACTACACTACAGTTACAGTTTCTATGGATGACAGCTTTGATTTGACAAACTCCACCTTCTCTTTTGGTACATCAAACAAAGTCACTTCTTTTAAGAACTTGTTTCTTCCCATTCCAGTTGAAATAGCATCACCAGTGTTGTCCAGAACATAGAAAGTGATCATGACCTTCACTACTTTCATCTCTGCAGCATACTTCTCCATCTCCTTCAACTCATCTTCACTAAACACTGTCTTCCATCAAAACTCCCAACCCTGTCAGTAACAATGAACAAGACCACAATAATAAACAACTGACCTCAAAGGTCAGACACTCTACATCTACAGTACATAGTGTTGGAAGGACAGGATGGGAATGAAGATGTGGATGTTTACAACATTCAGTGACAATTCCTCTTCCTGGACCACTACAAAAGTGATCATCTTTGTCCAGTACACACTAAAGTACTCTCGTAACCTGACAAAGTTACTGAATGAGTGAATGGTGTCCTAGCTGGTACATACAGTACTAATCATACAAAACTGAACGTTCCACGAGCGTACCCATTTTGTGAAAAAGCCTGTGAAACAGATTCGAGTAAGGGCGTACCCGTACCCATACCCGTTCTCTTGTTTACATTATACCATAATCAACACCTCGTGTTATCATAGATATTGTTACGTACGTGTTAATTTTTATAATGAAGTGTTATTTCAAGACTATCTTTCTACGTATGTATGTACGTTCTTCTCCCATCATGAGTGTTCCTCGGAGTATCGTGGATAGCGAGTGGTCATACGATTCGCTCTTAAGTAGTTGTTGGAGTTTGATCACGGTCGTTTCATCGTCTTCTGCATAGCTTTTTCCTGGACGACAACAAAAGAGAATTCGCTGCTTCACGTATCTTGAATAAAACATCTTCTAACGAACTGTAGCACGAGGAGATACATAGGTGTCAATCTACATATCACTACATAGGTGTACATTTTTGCAATCGTCAAGATGGCCGTTCCCGTTTAGTGGGTACGGGTATGGAACGGGTATGGGTAAGCCCATTCCATAACCGTACAACGTTCAGTTTTATATGATTAATTAGTGCTGTATGTAGTCACATGATTGTCACATGCACAAAGTACAAATAGCTAATGCACTTTGAGACAAAGATGTAACTACGTACATGTACAGGTGCACTCGTGTATAACGTCTTGGAGTTAGGGGTAGACATGGATTAATGAAATTTAATGGACAATATTATGTAAATTTACGCCCACCACCCACAAAATAGGTCACTGAGGTCAACAGTAAATGAATTCGTGCAAATATGTGATGTCGTGTACTCAGGCAACTGTGATGGAAATCATTAAGCCTTTAAGGTTTTCACCATCTACTGCAATTATAGCCAAGCTCAAGGCATTCTTGAAGGAACAAAACTTGTCAACGACAGGAATGAGGCTAACCAGTTGAAAGACCAGCAAACTAGCTAGTAGGGCCTTATGTCCTGTCATTTGTAAGTGTTGTTCTTCAAGGAAAGCCTTGCATTTGGCTATAATTGCAGTAAAGACAAAAATCTCAACTTTCAATCAATAAGACAATCCAATTACAGCTGTCTATGCTACACCATTCATTCACCCGAAATCATTAATTGCTGACCCTGGTGATCAACCCTATTATCATGGGCGGTGGGCGTGAAATTGCATATTGCCTATTTGGCAATGACCAAACAACTGTTAATTCATAAAGGTACTGAAGTGGAGCCTCCCTAGCAATGACCTAATGGTTAACACATCCTCATCTCAACAATACAAATCACATGTGTACATCAACTGTTCAAACACACATTGGAGTCAACATACCAAAGGTAGATAGACATCGAGCTCTTCTAGTGGTACTTGTCTTGTAGAAAGTGATTTCATCACAGGTAGAGGTGAGATGAGCAATATTATAGAAACTCTCCTCAACTTTGTGTTTGCAACACAGGTGGTGGCCAATGCTTTTTCTACATCTTTATCAACCATACCTGGGCCTGATATGCACATTGAGGAAGTGAACATGTTATCAATTCAAGGTGGGGAACTATAACACTGTTGCCATGGTAACTGATATATAAGCTCCAATTAACTCACCCGATACTTCAAGGTCTTCAATTACAGTGTTACCTGCTACACCACGTAGTACTGGTACCATGACGTAGGATTTACCATATAGGTACAGTTTCCTCAAAGTGGTATTCTCTATCACTGAACGAATCAGCTTTGACTTATGGCTCTCATTGTCAATGTCCTTAGGCTATCAGATGAAGGGAATTTAGGAATAAAATGATTATACTTACGTCCTTAGTTATTCAACAGATGATATTTTTACTTACAGCTTTAAGACCATACGCATAAAGTGTTAAATCCACCATGGTAGTGCTATCAAAAATGGCTGACAATGCAGACAGTGTTGTCACTCGCACTCCAAGGTTCATCTTCCCCACTGATGTCACACTGATTAGACTACTGGCATCTACACAAGACAAATGTATACTGAATAAGGCATGTTATGTACCACACACTGCTAAACACACTAGTACACATGTAGAATAGTGCATTGGACATTGGATAAGATAAACATACAAATATGTACTTCAATAACATGGTGTCTCACCTGCTGAGGACAAGTGATCTACCTGGAGATGTAAATCCTGTAAATGAACATTTGCTTGTAAGATAGAAAAGACACGAGACAAAGATGATGGATCAAGATACTTGGAGAGAACCAGCTTCAGTTCTCTCAAGTGAGTACATTTACTCAAACAGTGAGAAATAGCAAGAATATCATGAGGAGTGAGATGGAGCTCAAAATAAAGTGACTGGTTGAGTTGTTGTACAATGTTTAGTATCAAATCTGAGTTTTGAGACTCATAAAGAGAGTGAAAAAGATACAAAAGGTGAGGATCATCATTGTTACACACTGATGGGAGAGACAAAGCATGCACAGAAGACTGTGAATAGTAGGCATGGGGCTGTGGGTGAGGACGACAGAGGAAAGAAGCTATGCCTGGTGATGAAAGACCTGTAAGACCTGCATAGAAACGGAATACCATTGAAAACTTTATATTACTAAAGTTCTTTTGCACAAACTGCAACTGCTCATCGTCTGGTAGCTGGGTGAGATGGTAGGCGCAGAAGAATTCCTGATTGGTCGTGTGGGAGAAGTGGAATGTACTGCTGGTTAGGTATCCCACTGTGCTGGAGTGTTGGTGGAGGAGTCCTTTGAAGAGAGACTCTTCAATGGCAGCATCTGGTTGAAGGGAGGGGAAAGCACTTCGGATATCGTCTTCATCAAACACAAAGGTGGGCGGAATCTTCATCATGCCTTCATAGGCCAATAAGCTAAGAGAATCCAACAGTCCCTTCACGTCCTTTGATAAACTATCGAGGAGTGGGTCCACTCTACAAGGGATGCCGTTTTTCTTACATTCCCTCGTGATCACATTACAAATAAATTGTTTATAACAGAGAGTCATTGTGGGAGGGAATTTACGACCTGCATAAATGGAACAGAAGATAAAGAGATTCATTGGAATGTAGGCCCCTCCCATCAGGTCTGGACGGGAACGCAGCTCATCCAGCATCTTGTGTCCTTCCTCAGGTTTGGCTTGGAAAAATTTACAGACATAGCATTGGATGGATCCTATATCAAATCCATGAATCTCGTAGAACACTGTACTGTGTTCTTGAAGAAATGGGAGGCTTCCGGGACGACTGGTGACAATCACATCGGCTTGAGGAAGGCTTCGACCTTGAATGATTTCCAGGAAGATGTTACCGTCTCGAGTGGAAAGGAGTTCTCTGACTTCATCTGCTCCGTCAAAGACAAAGAGAACATCCTTACCTGATGTGTCAATCAGAGATTGGCTCAACTCAGAGAGGTCCAGTTTCTTGTCTCCCGAGGCGTAGTATGACAGCAGTTCCTTCAGGTCCTTGGCACTAGACACAGCCTTCTCCCTCAGAGGAAAATAAAGCACTAAGGTGTAGTCACTCTCCACTTCCTTCCTGGCTAGTGCTTGGCTGATATGCTTCAGAAGGGTTGTCTTCCCGATACCTGCCTGACCGTAGATGACCCTCAGACGGTCATTTCCTTTGTGAAGAAGCTCTGAGGCATCTATGTAGTGATTGACCTTCTTGCCTTCTCTTCCACAGTCTCTGTACTTTTGGAGGAAAACAAGAGGATCATTTGCCTTCCTCGGAGCATCTGGCTGGCCCAGGAGTACTGCTAGTCGAACATACTCCATTTTCCTCCCTCCTTCTCCTACCTTGAACCTTTCATATTGGTTGTAGACATGGCCCTTCAGTTTCTGGACGAGTGGGTCTCCAAGTGGATCCTAGGAAGCATGCATTAAATATTAAAATATAACATGCTATACAATTTACTATTATAATATAATATAAAATATAATACAGTGTATATAAAATGTACAAATAATATTGTCATATACAGTATAGTACGCGGATAACATGTACTTGATACACAAAATTAATGTGTGTACGTTACTACTAGAATGTATAGTTTAACAAGCCAAACATGGTTATTGGCAAGTGGCAGCCAATAGGTTGAGTCAAGTGTCACATATGGGACCAAGGATAGCTATGCAAAGATCTACACAAGTGTACCAATTGGGGCTGAAAAGGTCTTGAATTGACAGATAAACCTCCCTTCAATAGGACTCTACAGAGTAGTAGGATCCCTGGTATACAGGTTACCCCTCACAACCAAGACAAGTGCTTGTATGGAGATGCCAAGCCTACAACTGTCACAACAGACCCCAGAGTGAGTTTACATAACATGACCACCTATACAAACAATGAATTCCTAACATACACCAGTTCACCCTCATGAGGGAATCATGGATCCCTTAGTATACCATCCATGCTGGAATCAAGTATAAAGGAGTACTGTACTGCTTGAAACTATGGACAATGAGGTCAGATACCAACTCACTTTCTGTGTTCTGTTAACAAGCCACAATGCAACCACAAAAGACACTGCGACTATCAAAATTTGTAGCAGTAGGTGTGTCATGTCGCATCGCAGGCCCTTGTGATATATTGTGAACCAGGCTTGAGTATACCATCCATGCTGGAGTCAAGTATAAAGGAGTACTGTACTGCTTGAAACTATGGACAGTGAGGTCAGATACTAACTCACTTTCTGTGCACTTCCCTGTGGTCTGTCAACAGGACCTGGTATATCATGAGTGCTGGAGGATTCTAATGATACAGGGAAAATGAGAAAGGTGATCTACATACATATTATACTGTTATGTGAAATGGTGGACATAATTTTTTACAAAATTATTTAATTTTAATGACATGTGGCTAATATCTTGGATACTCTCACTAGTGAGTGAGATTGGTAACAGACCAGTGAGGAAGATTTGATGTACAGTCAAAACAAGCAATAACACTGCATAGAAAACTGGGTATAAAGTAAATTAGTGGAAATCCCCGGCACACATCAATATGTACACTAACTTTGAAACATCTCAACATCACTAGTAAGGCAATACACTGATTAGTGGGTACAGTCCCAGGTCTCTCCACATACTACACCATGTACTGTACATACAACATCACTGTCAAAATGAACACTCCATACTAATCACCTCTCAATAGATCCCTCCTTATCTTCTTGGCTACTTCAATCAGCTTCGGCTTGGCTTTCTTCCCTACCTCTTCCAGACAGTCACAAAACACTCTTAGTCTCTTCTTGGTATATCCCGATTTAGCAAATTGGTACCATTTCCGAAATGCTTCGGTAGGTTTGCCATGCTCATTTAGAGCTCCAATTTCAGTAAAGGTTGATTCATCCAACAGCTGTGGCTTCCATCCGAATAGCTGTGCTGATATGTCATTGTCAACGGATAAGTTTTCCCTCAGATAGGTAAAACGCTTTTCCAATATGGTCTTGACTGGATTGTCTGTGGGTGGAAGGCACTCTGGAAGTCACTAATCTACACTATGACTGAGTTGTTCACACATTATAAGCTATACAGTACCGCACTGAGAGGACAAGTGGAAGAACTGCAGTACAGGGTTCAGTGACATGTGAAATGGGCTACATGGGGAACTGTACTCACCACCAATGTCACTGTTCTCCCTGGAACGCTTGTTTTGCAGACTCGAACTAGAACAAGGCTGATCTGGCCTCTTTCTACTACCATCTACATTTTAATAGACGTGACGCATGACATCGAGTGTGCAATTTGACCGGCATACACTTATACCTTCCAATTGACAAGGCGAAGATTCCTTATCCTCTGGAGGACTGGAAGATGTCGGTTTTTCTGCCATCAATGTACGTACAGGATAACAACGAAGATGTCAGTTAGGTGGGTGTGTCCGGAAAAATGTTAGTCTACGTGGATCAGGAATTCCCCTTTAACCAATCGTTGTGCACGTGGTCCAGGGAAGAAGCTCGATTGTCTAATATGCTCAATCTCTGTCGATATTGGGCGATCACCCTTCTAATGTCTTCTCGAAGACCTGTGACTTGAAGAACTGGTGGACATCATATTATGAGTGAGTTCTATACTTCGTTAGCCGATGCATACGTAGATACTCTCGCCTTAGACACTCTAAACTAGTTTAGAGCATAGACCCTTAATACCTATGTTTACAGTGGCTATATGCTCTAACAACGGGATTGTAAACTCCGGATTTTATCTGCGTTCCTAGATGTAAACATTGTTTAGTGTCTTGCAGGGTATGTAAGGGTATATTATAGCATAGACTAGTAGTATAGAGTGTCTATGATTATTGTAAGGTAGTTTTCGGGGGTATTCAATAGAATATTGGAAATTTTCAGCAATGAAATAATGTGCACTAAGAGAACGGTGCACTAGAATTCGAGAGCAACGCACGGCTTCAATAAACGATGAATGAAGACATTACCACCTCTTCTCTAGACATTACCACCTCTTCTCTATGCTGTACTATAATATATGTAGGGGAAGCTGATCTACCGTAGAACACTGAAGGACTCTCTTGTAGAGAGAAAAGTGAGTTCTATTATTCACCAGAACATCAATCTCTGTCCTCATCAAAACTAGTGTTTAATTGGTACACATGGGAAATGTACGAATATGCACACCTATACACCCACTCATGTACATACATACATACACACACAATGTCATACGTATGTACACACACATAGGTACGTACATATACGTGCATTCACATGTGCCAGACACAAGAACACACATAGTACACATACATACGTATATACACACACATGCGTGCATGTACACACACATGTACATACATACATTGGATTCCGTTTAATTTCTACATATATTTACATTACATATATTCATATATACATACATGATATTGTATTGTTTGTCAGTATTTATGCACATTTAAGGGTTGCTGTGTCATGTTCTGGTAAATCCTGGGAAGGTCAAAACAGAATGAATGTAAAGTGTGAATATGTATTGTAGTTGTGGCTATTCCCACCACTTCCAGCTTGTACATGCATATGTGTATGTATTTTTGCGTGTTCACTTTAAATGGACTCTATGAACATATGTATGCATTTGCATATACACATGTACACATGTACGCATGTAACCACAGTATGTGCATATTTATATTATGTATATTATATAGTTGTGTAGGTCGTAAAAGTGATGAAGATGAGCAGATTGTCCAAGCTGTGGTTGACAGGGAAGCAAAAAGAAAGGTACATACATACGTATACTATATATTATATCGTAGTGTGTCCATTTCACTACTTGCGCATTATTCATGTAGTACTGTTCATGTATTATTCATGTAGTACTGTTCATATATTATGCACTTCCGTACTGTATAAGTGTACATACTTAAAAGCACATCTGCTACATGCTACATATGTGCTAAAATATGTATGTATGTACGTACAATGCCGTGTGTTTAATTTGGTTCATACATACAGATAATGTATGCACTGCCTATACTCGTGTGGTGACTACATTTCCGTCTCAGGCTGAAGAGCTGTAGAAAATCCTGAAAATAACTGAAATACAGTCTGATATTCACAGGCCTTTTATGCAGATGGTACGTACAGTATATGCTGACATGCTGCTTTCACAGGAGGAAAGTACCAGTTTCATTAAGGATGAAACACTATTGAAACATTGTTGAAAGGCCCTGTTTCAATACATTTTTGTGAAACAGAGCCTTTCAACAATGATTCAATAGTGTTTCCTACTTGATGAAAACAGGATTTTCCTCCTGTGAATTTGTGTATGTTCTTGTGTATACGTATGTACATAGTTATAACAGGGGTATTGTGTGGTTAGCCAGGATAAGTGACAATGGGAGGAAGTATCAGGAAGAAATGGGAAGAAATCATCAGCTTTCGGAACCCCCGGAAGTTCTAGGGTCAAAAGGTACAGTACATCACTTAGTGATACACAGGCAACAGCTGACCACTTGTATGTGTTTACATACATATTATGTAGTTGATATGTTAAGAAACATGTGATATGTATGTGCATTACACATTACTTATGTACATATCACATGCACATTTGTAGGCATTTCCTTTTTTTACAGTTCCATGCCCAGAAGCTAGATAAAAGGCAGGAATGAGGCAAAACAGCTCTTGGACTGCAAAACACAAGCTGGTAGTTGACCATTTTCATATTGGTTGCTTACTTGCTGCTGTTTTGACCGTCCCTCTCTCTCTCCACATCAGGTTGAAAGGGAGGCATCCAGGGCTAGGCTGATGAGAGTAAGATCAGCAGAACTCAAATCTTCTCCAAATGGGAGAGGAGCAATTCCATAACTATACACAAAAGGTAATCATTGGAACCGAGTCAAGAGGAACCAACACGAAGCCTCTGTAAATAACTGCAGCTATAGAGTTGTGGAGGACATGGTCCATCTCCAAGGATGAAGGTAGGTTGAGGCCGAGCTAAATTACCATGGACTCAACCACTCTGCAGATGCCTTCCCGCCTTTCCAAGATCAAGGGTGTGCTGGTCATGATCAACAGACAGAACAGTGATTATTCATATACTGTATACTGGGATGTAGAATGTGAATTATATTTATAAGAGCATAATATTATAATATGTATTAAGAAGTGAATGGACAAGCTTATGATATGTACGTACGTGCAGAGAATTATATCAAGCATTGTTGAATATATAATTTATTAGAATGTCACACTGCAGCTATGGATCCACGGTCCACTTTCATGCACTTTCAATAGTTATAGTTGTTATTAATAATAATAATATAACATAATAATAATATAATATTATTATTATTATTATATGTGCAAGAATAAATCTAAGTTAATCAACTTATAACTTTTAACTTGCATATATACAGGTAGAAAGGTGCTGTACATGACTGGTTCCAACTGTAATTGCAATGCATGACAGATCTAGAGATGTACTTGCCATGCAGAGTATATTATACTAGTCTATACATAATATACACATAGCTTATACTGCACCGGGCAGTTGTGGTGACCAACAATAAAATTTTCACTCACATCCATCACAAGTTGGCTATGTGGAAGGTTTTGGTCACTACCAGCTCTGTACCCCCCAAAAGGGTGTACATGTACATATCTGTATTAGTACTATGATGTGTCAGTCACATGGACACAGATCAGGCTACATATGGAGTGACAACAGTAATTATTTTGAACACTTATCTTTGTTCCTGGTCACCATGACACCTATAACACATTCAGGAGGGTGTATGCATAAATATTATTATAGAGTTGCTGTGAGTCATAATATATATGAACACTGGGCAGGTTGTGGTGATCAGTGAAATTAACGGTAAAGTTACCTGGCTGGTCACCACAAGGTCTGTTAGGATAATATTGTGGTATTGTCGTCATTATACAACTTTGAGTACATGATTATTGTTGAAATACACTTTAATGTACAGTAATGTAAATTGGTGGATAATAACACTTTCTGTCATCAGTACATACAAGCATACATGACATACAGCTTGATAAAAGTGCTATATATAAATATAAAACATTGAATCAAAAAGTAACTGTTTTTTGAGGAGGCATTAAAGCTGAAAGGATCAAAATCACATCTCACCTATGTACACACTAAAGTAATAGACTGGTTGGTAGTGTACATGTGTGCTGATGCTTCACTGTGTTTAGCTCTGTTGTGTTAGTTTGTTGACATCCAGCCGGGGAGGGCTGCTCTGAGTCATGTTGGACTGCATGGCCTGAGTCACCTCGTCATCGAGCTCATCCTCACAAAACAAGTGGTCGTAGGAACTCTTTGGAGAGACCTGGCAACCTCGCTCGATGTACTGCTTGAGTTTACCACAGGAGGCAAGGATGAGGCCCATGAAGGGCGGGGATGGCTTGAGGGGGCGTGTCAGGTACTCTGGGTGGTACTGAGTTGCTAAAAGATACTTGTGTCCTGTTGGAAACAATAGGAAAGGGACTTGATGACAACCATACACAAAATAGTGAATAAGGTGAACATTCCAACTGCTTGTGAACAAACACAGACAGGAACAACAATGAAACACAACACATTGCTGATGTACAGAATAAAGACTACATTAAAATTATACATACAATACATGTGAATGTGCATATCCATGCTGTGCAGGGAGCAAGATGAGTACTTACAGTAGTCAGGATAAGTACATAGTACAGTAGATGGTTGATTATGTATTGAATGAGTGGATGCAGTACATTCTCTCCCTGTGCTCCCCATACATACATGAACGATATGGAATATATATTATGCACACAGGTACGTATCAGGCAGTGGAAGTGGGTATGTAGCACACAGTAAGCAGGACATGACCCAGTGGTTGCTGAGGGACAAGATGGCATATTTTACAAGCTCAGACTGTCAGGGAGCATGTCAGTTGAAATACTCAAGAGCTATACAATACCAGTGGACCTGGTTTCATTCTCACATGAAATCTGCATATACACACAAGTGTTAACCTTAAACTGCAAATGAGTAGTATGTGTGGTTCAGTCTCATCAACCACACCCAGTTTTGTGAATGAGAAAAAATGAGATTGTTGGCTAAGGTTGGGTTAACAGCCAATGTTCGTATGTACATACGCACGTACATACAGTGTTACCCACTTAATACGTATACCACAATTGGTTCGGGCAATATTAACCTATAATAGCAGACAGCTATTTTGGCAGTTGGCCAAATTAGCGGATGACACTGTACATATGTTGAGGTTGAGTTTTGTGCACTTCAAGCCACTGCAGACAATATGACTACATCAAACACACCACTCTAAGTATAGTCCGTACAGTCACATTGAACTCACAAACAGACAAACGCACTACATAAATGCACACACATACACGCACACACACACAGTATATGGAATACACGTACTAGTAGTTATACCCCGTGGGCACGTTCATTTACACATGCTGGTATTGATGAAGGGTTCCAACTGCATTGCATGAAACCTACATCAGAGGCAATCCTCACCTCATAGCGGTGTCTGTGTCGTTCTTCTATGAAGTCCATATCTCTGTACAACTTTCCTGAGGGAGGAGGGCAGCAAGAACAGTGCACCCATCAACAAGACCAGAAAAGCATACCATTCACAACACAAGTAAACAGGTGGAAAGCATTGCATGTGATACTATACATTAAATAATCCTCCTATACCTATACAAACATACACACACAAACAGCATATACACATGTACGTACATGTGTAGGCGTAGTATCATTTGCAATCTCTCAAAATAGTTGTAATGGAAATTGTTTTTTGAAAAATTCGAGCAAATGCATTGGTAATTGATTAGCTGCGAGCTGTAAATGCCACAATATATACATACTGTACATGAATTCCACATGTATGTATGTACACATATATCCACAGCATGTACATATAGGCTTACTTATTATACAGTCCTTGGTCTTGAAGATGGTCTTCCTCTTGCCCAGCCTCATGGTACCACCCATGCCACCTGGGTGGTGTTCGGGCATGTCTATCACCTGGGGAGAAAACAATGCAGTGAGAATCACATGATAATCAGGTGACTGCCATGTGATAACCATGTGATTATTCTTCACATGTTACAGCCTTACCACTGGGTGCTTGGTCTCTGGGTTGAATTCAGTTGAATTAGCATCTGTAATGAGCAGCACCAGGTTCACATAAAGTACATACAGTGTGTATGCATACGTATACGCATGAAATAGTACATATTATGCATGTACATATGCAGTATTGCCGCCAGAAATGGATGAAAGAGTGGTGTGTTATACATATGCAATCTGTATTGTAGGTGATAAAGTACTGCAATATTTCTGGTTAGGAAGAATGAAACTGTCAAACTATAAAAATACAAATGATCAGAAATTGCAGAATGTGCAGGAGAGCAAGTAATACAGATTTGAAATTATCCAGCTTATCCCACATGTTAGGGGATTAAATTGCAGGTTATAGGTGACTATTACCCAGTGGTCTATCAGAACACTGAGCATGTCTCTGTTAAATGCTCATGTAGTGGGTGTGTCTATGTGCTAATGTAGTGGGTGTGTCTATGTGTTCATGTAATAGGTGTGTCTATGAATACATGCTGAGAATGTGCATTGATACTTATGTACATGCCTGGATGGGGTGAATGTGGTTACACGTGTATGCACGTATGTACGTAGCTCAGACCATACATGTAGTACAGACACACCAATACATATTTATGTACATACATCATGTATTTAGCGTGCGATCAGCTTTGGCTTCGCATCTTTCCCTACCTCTTCCAGACATTCACAAAACACTCTTAGTCTCTCCTCTGTATATCCCAATTCAGCAAATTGGTACCATTTCTGAAATGCTTCAGTAGGTTTGCTGTGCTCATTTAGAGCTCTGATTTCAGCAAAGGTTGGTTCATCCAACAGCTGTGGCTCCCATCCGAACAGCTTTGCTGACAACTCATTGTCAATGGATACGTTTTGGCCTCAGATAGGCATAACGCTTCTGCAATATGGTCTCAACTGGATTGTCTGTGAACAAAAGTACATACATAATACACGACTATGGTAGATGATAAAATCACATAGGTGAGTGAAGAACACACACTATGTAGTCCTGGAGATATTGAGGAAATACATGTGTCCATGTCATTGTACAGGTTCTGAAAACAACACTCTCTTTCAGTCACTTCAAACAGTACATAAACAGTATCAGTCAGTGATTGATCACAAGTGACTGAGTTGTTCACACATTATACAGTACTGCACTGAGAGGACAAGTGGAGGAACTACAGTACAGGGTTCAGTGACATGTCAAATGGGCTACATGGGGAACTGTACTCACCACCAATGTCATTGTTCTCCCTGGAACGCTTGCTTTGCAGACTCGAACTAGAACAAGGCTGATCTGGCCTCTTTCTACTACCACCTACATTTGAATAGACGTGACGCATGACATCGAGTGTGCAATTTGACCGGCATACACTTATACCTTCCAATTGACAAGGCGAAGATTCCTTATCCTCTGGAGGACTGGAAAAAGTCCGTTTTTTTCTGTCATCAATGTACGTACAGGATAACAACGAAGTTGACGAGCGAATGTAAGCTTGGTGGGTGTGTCCAGGTAAATTTTCAGTCCTGTTAGTCTACGAGAAACAGGAATTCCCCCTAACCGATACAGTCACAATGTTAGAAATTTGCATGTCCAGGGAGAAACTCGGTGGTCAGATATGCTCAATCTCTTCCGAGAACGAGCAGTCACCTTTCTTATGTCTTCTCGAAGACCTGTGACTCGAAGGATTACATAAAGGATATCAAGTGAGTTTTATACGACGTTAGTCGATGATAGGCAGGCTGCATCTTCGTGATATCCTCAGCAAACAGTACCGCGGCTGGTCCACATGAGTGTTAGTATATGCGACTGATAACATGTAGGAATGTTAATTGGTCCGTTGAGTATCTGTGTACATGTGTATGTTATCATTGATACAGTGTTGACCGCATGGGATGGATTGTATAGCTATGGAGTGAGACTACAGGTAGTGGTCACCCTGTACATGTATGGGTTGGTATCACCTGGAGTGAGACTACAGGTAGTGGTCACCCTGTACATGTATGGGTTGGTATCACCTGGAGTGAGACTACAGGTAGTGGTCACCCTTGAAGTTTTCTCTCTTCCTAACATTGAGTGTATTCTCATGTATCCAACAAGGCACGGTATACGTAGCTAATACGTGTACACTTGTGTTTGTACATACTGTACTGTAACCTACTGTACTTGTGTGCTGTAAATGTGAGTAGAATCTGTGATGAATGTTGATTCATGCAATTACATATGTACATACGTTCGTCCAGAAATGAAGGCAACTATTGATGAACTGACAAAGAGAGCCACTGAGAAAGAAGCTGGAATGGTACGTCAAGTAGTACACTCTCATATGTACATACAGTACATCTGTATGTACGTACTAGGCTCACACATACGTACAGTGTATGTACATACTGTGTGTAGTATCATCTGCATATCGTATTCACATGTACATGTGGACCCTGTACTGTAGAAGTACATGGAGATTGTAATGAAGGAGAAGGCAGCCAAGCAAGAACAGCACCAGCCGTCCAAACAGAATGGAAAAGTTGATGAGTTTGGTATCCCCCTACCTTCCAATGACTCTTACAGGTACGTACTAGCATACATGAGGGGTGTGTACAGTACATGTGTACCCACTATCATGTCCATATATGTACACACATGTACTACGATCACACCTCACACTCAACTCTGCTTGTATTCATCAGCGGAATGTACATGTACATACAGTAGAGACCAACAAACAAACAAACAGGAACAAACACCTTTAAGACAAATGTCTCCTCAATACAAACCAATTCAAGAGCTTTGGTTTACTGTAGTAGTGTACCTATGGTAAGCAAATCCTGATAAGAACATCCGATAACAAGAACTGATTTTGTGGGTCCCTTGTAGTTTGTTTCACCAGTTGTCTACTGTACATACATGGGTACTTATGTCCAGTTGATTACTTGTACACGAGTACTGTGTGTGTGATGCTAAGGTCTGCACTGTACCTGAATGGTACATACGTACGTACTTCAATTACATGCACACTCACAGCACACCCCATCACACACAAGCAGTGTGTTCACTATCTTAACTCTGTGCACCTGTTAGTACTCACTGTTGGTCTTCCCCTGTGCAGCTTTGGTGAAGGATCTGTGGATTCACCATTTGAAGATTGGTGAATGAGCTCATTGACAAGATGAAATCTTTGGTTTATTCATAGATAATAATATGACCAGTACCTCAATCATGTATGTAGTTAATTTTGTATTATTTCCCACTAACTGTAATACCTGTTAGCTTTGTATGTGTAATAATCACAATATCTGTCATGCCTATGTGGATACGTACAATGAAATCCATTTATTTTTTATATAAAAATAATAATTTTATTATACTAATACATAATATTATTATACGTATATAACATAATCTATGTATTATATGACATACATACTTATATATTATAATTATATAATAAGCACTCAGTATATTTGGTCCAATATGTACGTTAACAGTATCTTTTAAAATACCATTCGATCACATTAATGTGTATATATTATAATAATATTATACAAAAGTATAAATGAAATATATAATATAATACACCTATTGCATGTGTGTTCCCTATTTGTTATTATTAGTACTAGTATCATTGATCATGATTAATTGGTTAGTGTAAAATAATATATATATTATATATGAATATCATTATATTGTAATTAATTTCTTTTATTGGTTTTAGTGAATTGTTCCATTTTATTATTATTATTATTATTATTATATAATAACATTATTGCACTACATTATACTATATTACTGCTATTACATTTTATACAATCAGACATGCTATACATAAAAAAACTAAAAAAAACTGTATTTTTATTATATAATATACATAAAATTAATAATATATTATTATTATAATGTTATTCTAGTGTTTCTATTACAGTATCAGTGTACCACTCCACTCCACTACTTACAGTTACAGTTTCTATGGATGACAGCTTTGATTTGACAAACTCCACCTTCTCTTTTGGCACACCTGACAAGGTTACTCGTTTTAAGAACTTGTTTCTTCCCAATCCAGTGAAAATAGCATTCCATATACCAGGGTTGGTCTTAGCATGGAAAGTGACCTTCACTACTTTCATCTCTGCAGCATACTTCTCCATCTCCTTCAACTCATCTTCACTAAACACTCTCTCCCTCCACCTCTGTCAATAACAATGACCAAGACCACAATAATAAACAACTGACCTCAAAGGTCAGACACTCTACATCTACAGTACATAGTGCTGGAAGGACAGGATGAGAATGAAGATGTGGATGTTTACAACATTCAGTGACAATTCCTCTTCCTGGACCACTACAAAGTGATCTTGTTTGTCCAGTACACACTAAAGTACTCTCATAACCTGACAAAGTTACTGAATGAGTGTATGGTGTCCTAGCTGATATATTATACAGTACTAATCATACAAAACTGAACGTTCCACGGGCGTACCCATTTTGTGAAAATGCCTGTGAAACAGATTCAAGTACGGGTGTACCCGTACCCGTACCTGTTCTCTTGTTTACATTATACCGTAATCAACACCTCGTGTTATCATTATAGATATTGTTACGTACGTGTTAATTTTTATAATGAAGTGTTATTTCAAAACTTTCTACGTACGTACGTTCTTCTCCTGTCATGAGTGTTTGTTGGAGTATCGTGGATAGCGAGGGTTCATACAATTCGCTCTTAAGTAGTTGTTGGAGTTCGACCACGGTTGTTTCATCGTCTTCTGTATAGCTTTTTCCTGGACGACAACAAAAGAGAATTCGCTGCTTTACATATCTTGAATAAACCATCTTCTATCGAACTGTAACACGATGAAAAGGGGATACGTAGGTGTCAATCTACGTATCACTACATAGGTGTACATTTTTTGTAATCGTCAAGACGGCATTCCCGTTTAGTAGGTACAGGTATGGAACGGGTACGGGTACACCCATTCTGTACCTGTACAATGTTCAGTTTTATATGATTAATTAGTACCGTATGTAGTCACATGATTGTCACATGTACACTGTACAAATAGCACTTTGAGACAAAGATGTAACTACATGTACATGCAGGTGCACTCATGTATAATGTCTTGGAGTTAGGGGTAGATATGGATTAATGAAATTTAATGGACAATATGTAAATTTACGCCCACCACCCACAAAAAGGTCACTGAGGTCAACAGTAAATGAATTCATGCAAATATGTGATGTCGTGTACTCAGGCAACTGTGATGGAAATCATTAAGCCTTTAAGTTTTTCACCATCTACTGCAATTATAGCCAAGCTCAAGGCATTCTTGAAGGAACAAAACTTGTCAATGACAGGAATGAGGCTAACCAGTTGAAAGAGCAGCAAACTAGCTAGTAGGGCCTTATGTCCTGTCATTTGCAAGTGTTGTTCTTGAAGGAAAGCCTTGCATTTGGCTATAATTGCAGTAAAGACAAAAATCTCAACTGTCAATCAATAAGTTGTCTATGCTACACCATTCATTCCCCCGAAATCATTAATTGCTGACCCTGGTGATCAACCCTTATTTTTGTGGGCGGTGGGCGTGAAATTACATATCATCTATTTGGCAATGAACAAACAACTGCTAATTCATAAAGGTACTGAAGTGGAGCCTCTCTAGCAATGACCTAATGGTTAACACATCCTCATCTCAACACGGTACAAATCACATGCATACGTCAGCTGTTCAAACACACATTGGAGTCAACATACCAAAGGTAAATAGATATCAAGCTCTTCTAGTGGTACTTGTCTTATAGAAAGTGATTTCATCACAGGTAGAGATGAGATGGGCCATATCGTAACTCTCCTCAACTTTGTGTTTGCAACACAGATGGTGGCCAATGCTTTTTCTGCATCTTCATCTACCTTTATACCTAGGCCTGATATGCACATTGAGGAAGTGAACATGTTATCAACTCAAGGTGGGAAACTATAACACTGTTGTCATGGTAACTGAAATAAGCTCCAATTAACTCACCCGATACTTCAAGGTCTTCAATTACAGTGTTACCTGCTACACCATGTAGCACTGGTACCATGACGTAGGATTCACCACTTAGGTACAGTTTCCTCAAAGTGGTATTCTCTATCACTGAACGAATCAGCTCTGACTTATGGCTCTCATTGTCAATGTCCTATTATAGGTGGAGAGAATTTAGAAATAAAATGATTATACTTACATTCTTAGTTATTCAACAGATGATATTTTTTTACTTACTTCAAGATCACCCACATGAAGTGTTAAATCCACAATTGTAGTGCTATCAAAAATAGCTGACCATGCAGACAGTGTTATCACTCGCACGTCAAGGTTCAACTTCTCCGCTGATGTCACACTGATTAGACTGCTGGCATCTATTAGTAAATGTAAATAATAATGAAGCACTTCACTGACAAACATTATACACACAAAGTTGTACACAAATTCCACAAATAGCATGTCATGTACATCAATACATAATACGTCAACTACAAGTACACAAGAACAGTGTATGCTGAATAAGGCATGTTATGTAGCACACACTGCAAAACACACTAGTACACATGTGAAATAGTGCATTGGACATTGGATAAGATAAACATGCAAATATGTAATTCAATAACAGGGTGTCTCACCTGTTGAGGACAACTGATCTACCTCGAGATGTAAATACTGTAAATGAACATTTGCTTGTAAGATAGAAAAGACATGAGGCAAAGATGATTGATCAAGATACTCGGAGGGAATCAGCTTCAGTTCTCTCAAGTGAGTACATTTACTCAAACAGTGAGAAATAGCAAGAGTATCATGAGGAGTGAGATGGAGAGTAAAAAAAAGTGATTGGTTGAGGTGCTGTACAATGTTTAGTATCAAATCTGAGTTTTGAGACTCGTAAAAAGAGTGAAAAATGTACAAAAGGTGAGGATCATCATTGGTACACTTTGATGGGAGAGACAAAGAATACATAAGAGACTGTGAATTGGAGGCATGGGGCTGTGGGTGAGGACGACAGAGGAAAGAAGCAACTTCTGGTGATGAAAGACCTGTAAGACCTGCATAGAAACGGGATACCATTGAAAACTTTATATTACTAAAGTTCTCTTGCACAAACTGCAACTGCTTTTTATCATCTAGTAGCTGGCTGAGGTGGTAAGCGCAGAAGAATTCCTGATTGGTTGTATGGGAGAAGTGGAACGTACTGCTGGTTAGGTATCCTACTGTGCTGGAGTGTTGGTGGAGGAGTCCTTTGAAGAGAGATTCTTCAATGGCAGCTTCTGGTTGAAGGGAAGGAAAAGCTCTTCGGATATCGTCTTCATCAAAGACAAAGGTGGACGGAATCTTCATCATGCCTTCATAGGCCAATAAGCTAAGAGAATTCAACAGTCCCTTCACGTCATCTGATAAACTATCGAGGAGTGGGTCCACTCTACAAGGGATGCCGTTCTTCTTACATTCCCTTTTGATCACATTACAAATATACTTTTTGTAACAGAGAGTCATTGTGGGAGGGAATTCACGACCTGCATAAATGGAACAGAAGATAAAGAGATTCATTGGAATGTAGGCCCCTCCCATGAGGTCTGGACGGGAATGCAGCTCATTCAGCATCTTCTGTCCTTCCTCAGGTTTGGCGTGGAAGAATTCACGGACATAGCTTTGGATGGATCCTTTATCAAATCCATGAATCTCGTAGAACACTGTGCTGTGTTCTTGGAGGAATGGGAGGCTTCCGGGACGACTGGTGACAATCACATCGGCTTGAGGAAGGCTTCGACCTTGAATGATTTCCTGGAAGATGCTACCATCTCGCGTGGAGAGGAGTTCTCTGACTTCATCTGCTCCGTCAAAGACGAAGAGAACATCCTTCCCTGAAGTGTCCATCAGAGATTGGCTCAACTCGGAGAGGTCCAGTTTCCTGTCTCCCGAGGCGTAGTATGACAGCAGCTCTTCCAGGTCCTTGGCACTAGACACAGTCTTCTCCCTCAGAGGAAAATAGAGCACTAAGGTGTAGTCACTCTCCACTTCCTTCCTGGCTAGTGCCCGGCTGATATGCTTCAGAAGGGTTGTCTTCCCGATACCTGCATGACCGTAGATGATCCTCAGACTATCACTTCCTTTGCGAAGAAGCTCTGAGGCATCTATGTAGCGATGGACCTTCTTGCCTTCTCCTCCACAGTCTCTGTACTTTTGGAGGAAAACCAGACGATCATTCACCTTCTCTGGTTTCCTCGGAGCATCTGGGTGGCCTGGGAGTATTGCTAGTTGAACATACTCCATTTTCCTCCCTCCTTCTCCTACCTTGAACCTTTCATATCGTTTGTAGGCATGGCCCTTCAGTTTCTGAACCAGTGGGTCCCCAAGTGGATCCTATGGTGCATGTATGAAATATTAAAATATAATATGCTATACAATTAACATATAATATAATATATAATATATAAAATGCATTATCATATATTGCCATATACAGTATATGCAGATAACACATACTTGATAATATATACACAAATGCGTGTACATTAGTCTACTAGAATGTTACAGTAGTTTAACAAGCCAAACATGGTTATTGGCAAGTGGTAACCAATAGGTTGAGTTACAGTGTCACATAGGAGCACCAAGGACAGCTGTGCAAAGATCTACACGAGTGTACTAATTGGGGCTGGAATGATCTTGAATTGACAGATAAACCTCACTTCAATAGGACTCTATAGTTTTCAGTGCTAGTCCCTACAGAGTAGTAAGATCCCTTGCATACAGGTTATCCCTCACAACCAAGACAAGTGCTTTTGTGGAGACCCCAAGCCTACAACTGTCACAACAGACCCCAGGGTGAGTTTACATAACATGACCACCTATACAAACAATGAACTCCTAACATACACCAGTTCACCCTCATGAGGGAATCATCCGTGCTGGATTGCTTGAAACTATGAGGATATACTAACTCACTTTCTGTGTACTTCCCTGTGGTCTGTCAACAAGCCACGGTGCGACTACAGAAGACACTGCAACAATCAAAATTGGTAGCAGTAGGAGTATCACGTTGCATCGCAGGCCCTTGCGACATATTGTGAACCAGGCTTGAGCATACCATCCATGCTGGAATCAAGTATAAAGGAGTACTGTACTGCTTGAATCTATGGAAAATGAGGTCAGATACTAACTCACTTTCTGTGTACTTCCCTGTGGTCTGTCAACAGGACCTGGTATATCATGAGTGCTGGGGGATTCTAATGATACAGGGAAAATGAGAAAGTTGATCTACATATTATATTATATTGTTATGTGAAATGGTACACATAAATCTTTATAAAATTATTTAATATTAATGTTATGTGGATAATATCTTGAATACTCCCACTGGCGAGAGTGAGATTGGTAAACAGATCAGTGAGGAAGATTTGAAGCACAGTCAAAACCCATTAGCAATAACACAGCATATAAAACTGGATATAAAGTAAATTAGTGGGAATCCCCTGCACACATCAATATGTACACATATTTCAAAACATCTCAACATCACTATTAAGGCAAAACACGGATTAGTGTACAGTCCCAGGTCTCTACACACACTACACCATGTACTGTACATACAACATCACTGTCAATACTCCATAATAGTCACCTCTCAATTGTTTACTCCTTATCTTCTTGGCTACTTCAATCAGCTTTGGCTTGACTTCCTTCCCTACCTCTTCCAGACATTCACAAAACACTCTCAGTCTCTCCTCGGTGTATCCTGATATAGCAAATTGGTACCATTTCTGAAATGCTTCAGTAGGTTTGCCATGCTCATTTAGAGATCTAATTTCATCAACGGTTGGTTCATCCAACAGCTGTGGCTTCCATCCAAACAGCTTTGCTGACAACTCATTATCAACGGACAGGTTTTCCCTCAGATAGGCATAACGCTTCTGCAAAGTGGTCTTGACTGGATTGTCTGTGAGTGGAAGGAACTCTGGAATTCACTAATCTATACACATAGCACACTGCGAGTACAACAGTACATACTAAGGACTTATGCAATACACTGATTTGGTAGATGATAATATCAAATAGGTAAGTGAAGAACACACAGTATATAGTTCTGGAAAAAGTGAGAAACTACATGTGGCCATGTCAATGTACAGTTTCTGGAACAACAATCTCTTGCAGTTCACTTTGAACAGTACACAAACAGCATCAGTCAGTGATTGATCACAAGTGACTGAGTTATTCACACATTAGCTATACAGTACTGCACTGAGAGGACAAGTGGAGGAACTGCAGTACAGGGTTCAGTGACATGTGAAATGGGCTACATGGGGAACTGTACTCACCACCAATGTCATTGTTCTCCCTCGAACGCTTGCTTTGCAGACTCAAACTAGACCAAGGCTGATCTGGCCTCTTTCTACTATCACCTACATTTGAATCAGACCTGACGCGTGACATCGAGTGTGCAATTTGACCGCCATACACTTATACCTTCCAATTGACAAAGAGAAGATTCCTTATCCTCTGGAGGACTGAAAGATGTGGGTTTTTCTGCCATCAATGTACGTACAGGATAACAGCGAAGTTGACGAGCAAATATGTCAGTTCGGTGGGTGTGTCCGGAAAAATGTTAGTCTACGAGGATCAGGAATTCCCCTTTAACCAATCGTTGTGCACGTGGTCCTGGGAAGAAACTCGATTGTCTATTATGCTCAATCTCTGTCGATAACGGGCGGTCACCCTGCTAATGTCTTCTCGAAGACCTGTGACTTGAAGAACTGGTGGACATCATATTATGAGTGAGTTCTATACTTCGTTAGTCGGACTGTGTCTATGCTCTAGCTAGCAAAAAATCCCGATTTTATCTGCATTATTAGGTGTAAACATTGTTTAGTGCCTTACAGGGTATGCAAGGTGGTTTTTGAGGGGTATTCCACAGAATATTGGATATTTTCAGTAATGAAATAAATAAATGTAGGGTACAGTGGGGTATATTCGGACACCTTACGATTATCGTAATCCTAGCACAAATATTTAAGACGCTATAAATAACCAAACTCTCACATACCGAGCCACATATTCGACGATTCCAGAGATACAATTTAAAATCATTTCGGCTATTGCCAACTGAAGAAAAGCTTGAGAAAACGTATTAACGCTCATCGTTAGTATACGGACATTGGCGGGCATAACCGGAAATTCGTTTCAAGCGCCATAAACCATAATGCAATCGTTGTAATCACGTATATTGGTCAAAGATTATAATAGTGTAAAAGGTACAGAAATAGCTGGTAAATAAAAAAACATAACATAATAAAATAAACGCAAGAACAAACAACAGAAACACAATAAATGATGCAGCTACAGTATGTAATTTGAAGACTGACTCAAGACTAGTTATCAATACACTTGTGGCAATACCAGTCATCTTCTTTCAAGAGAAAATGTTCGCTTTGAAGGATGTCAACACATTCTGTGTGATACCATGTATCACACAAATCGCAGCATATCCAGTTTCCCTCTTCATCATCTCCTCGATAGCATACAGGACACTCAATAATTTTTGCTGCTTCTTGGTCTTTTTTGCATTTTTTCTTCACTTTGTACTCTCGGCGCTTCTTCTCTGCTTCCTTCACTCTTCGCTTTTCTTCTTTCTCTTCCCTGCATTTTTTCTTTAAGTCTTCATCACATTTCTTTTTCTCTAGCTTTTCCTCCATCAGCTGAATCACTTCATCGCCCGAAATGTGTGGCGGCATGGTTGATGGTCCTCGGGTTTTCTTTTTAGTTCCGACAATGGACTTGGGGATAACAAGGGATTCCTTGAAGGCTTCAGAAATTTGACCTTGGCCTCCAGGACGGCCAAGATCAAAAGGGTCATCTTCGCTGTCATTATGCCCTAGATCCTCTTGTACATCATCATGGAGCGTAAGTGCTTTCAGTTTTGACCAAACATTGTACAGCTCATCATGAGTTAAATCGTATCCTTCTTGATAACGTGCCTCAAACTTGCGTTTGGTCTCAGAACTTAGAGATGTCTCGATGGTGTTCATAATAAGCTCGGTCGATTCCTTCTTCACGCTGTTAGTGCCTTGCTTGCACGCTGAATCTTCTTGACAAACCTGATAGACTACAGCTGGAGCCATCTTGCTTTCTCTGACTGCGTCAGGGTTGACAGGCCAGATTCCAGCAAAACGAAACGAATTCACAATAGTGGACATTTTGACTGTGCTCTCCCATGCATCTTTGAATATTGCAGCAAATTGGTACTTGGTCACACTTTGACCAACGTTGGCAAGGGTGAAAGATGAAACAGCTTTCTTCCAGTTAGTCTTCAAAGGGCCATAAAACCCCACATCGAGGGGTTGCGTTATATGAGATGAATGAGGAGGAAGGCAATACAGTAAAATCTGGTTATCACGGTACAGTTTTGCTGTACTAATATCAATATGGGAAGTATGGCCATCAATCAGCAAAACAAGGGGACGAATGGTAGCATGATGGATGAAATGCTTGGACAGCCACTGATAGAAAAGCTCTGCTGTCATCCATCCTTTGTCTGACTTTCCGAAAAAGGCATTTGGTACACAGTTGATCATTGGATCAATCTTGAAACGCTTCCCGGGAAAGACATGCATTGGTGGCACCACGCTTCCAGTTGCACTAATGGCACACAAAGTTGTTATCTGTTCTTTGCTGTTTCCAGTCACTTGATAGACATCTTTCGTTCCAACCAATGCAAGCACCCGTCCAGACTTGGGACAGAGTGAGAAACCACTCTCATCAGCGTTCCAGATTTGTTGAGGGTTCTTGACATCATGCTCTTTAAGAAAGTCATCAAAGTCCTTATACCATTTGTCAAGTCTTTGCTTGCTGCAGGCGGATGCACGTGAAACTTGTAATTGCTCTGGTGAGCGCATAGTAAGGTTGGGATGACGACGCAAAAATCCATACCACCAGTCTTTCCCAGGTCGATTATCCGAAAAAGGATTTGGTCTTCCATCTTTATCCAGTATCGCCTTCACCATCTCTGTTATTTGTTGCCGTGTTCGTCCATATCCAATTTTGACCATCTCCACTGCCCAATTGGCCAGCACGTTCTCTTCTGCTTCTGTCAAGACTGTGGCAGGACCACGTTTGTACCCTTTAACGTTGCCAGCGAAATGATCATATATGGTGCTTTTTGGTATTGCGCACTGTCCAGCAGCATCCCTGAATGACAGTCCTTCCTCCTTGATTAGCTGCAAAGCTTTTTCCATTTTCTTCTGTGAATCGTTGTACATGGCCATTATCCTGCAAATATAAATCACAAATACGACAAATAGCACACATTTAAGTCAGTTATTTGTCCTATCAAGATTATTGATAACCATATTGACATGTACAACGAGTCTCAAATGTTTTAAAGTGTCGTAGGTATTCGTCCGACATGGGCCGAATTATATGAGTCACTTAATCGACTATAACCACCTGAAAATAACATCCAAGTAAGCAAAAATTTCTGGAAGAGTTTAGAGCTACCAGGGTTACAAATAAATACCGGTCTCAGCAGAATCCGTTAGCTATAGTGAGAATGAGGGCATCCCATCTCTTAAAAATGCGGCAAAAATATATTTTTCGGATGAATGAAAGATAGGCAGTAAGGTAACGAAGAAATCGACAATACAACTACAAACCTTATCCTCAGAGGTAACGTTCGCCATCAACAATCGACGGAGTTGGCGCGCCTGAAGTGCATATCCGGAGTTAGCCGAAGTCCGAATATTCCCGTACCCACCCTACATGCATTAAGAGAACGGTGCGCTAGAATTCGAGTACAACGCGCGGCTTCGATAAACGATGAATGAAGACATTACCACCTTTTTTCTATGATGTACTTAGTCTATATGTAGGGGAAGCTGATCTACCGTAGAACACTGAAGGACTCTCTTGTTGAGAGAAATGTGAGTTCTATTATACACCAGAACATCAATCTCTGGCCTCATCAAAACTAGTGTCTAATTGGTACACATGGGAAATGTACGAACATGCAAGTATGTGCACAACTACACATGTACGTACATTTGTACACACACACACATACGTATGTACACACACATAGGTACGTACATGTACGTACAATCACATGTGCACACACACAAGCACACACACATATAGGCATGCACACACACATATACATACATTGGCCAGGATTCCGTTTCCCACATGTTTACATACATACATACATGCATACATACATACATGATATTATATTGTTTGTAAGTTTTTGCACATTTAAGGGTAGATGTATCGTGTTCTGGTAAATCCCGGGAAGGTCAAAACAGAATGAATGTAAAGTGTGAATATGTATTGTAGTTGTGTCTGTTTCCACTACCTTCTAGCTGGTACATGTGTATAATACTTTTGCGTGTTTTCACTTTAATAAATGGACTCTATGAATATATGTATGTTTTTGCATATGAACATGTACGTATATAACCACAGTATGTGCATATTTATAGTATGTATATTACAATATTATAGTTGTGTAGGAGAAAAGTGATGAAGATGAGCAGATTGCCCAAGCTGTGGCTGACAAGGAATTAAAGAGAACGGTACATACATAATATTATGTATACTACGTATATATTATGTCGTAGTGTGTCCATTTCACTGCTTGCGCATTATTCTGTACTTGTAGTACTCTTCATGTATATGCACTTCCATACTGTATAAGTGTACATACTTAAAGGTAATAATATGCTACATGCTACTTATGTACTAGAATATGTATGTACACACATACATGTGTTTAATTTGGTGCATACATACTGGTAATGTATGCACTGCCTATATATACTCATGTGGTGATTATGTACATTTCCGTCTCAGGCTGAAGAGCTGGAGAAAATCCAGAAAAGAACTGAAATGCAGTCTGATTTCACAGGCCTTGTGTGTAGATGGTATATGCTAACATGCTGCTCTGCATAAAGACTTTTGTATATGTACGTACGTAGTTATAACAGGGGTATTGTGTGGTTTGCCAGGATAAATGACAATGGGAGGAAGTATCAGGAAGAAATGGGAAGAGACGATCAGCTTTCAGAACCCCCCGGAAGTTCTAGGGTCAAAATGTACAGTTTCATCACTTAGTGATACACAGGCAACAGCTGACCACTTGTATATGTTTACATACATATGTAGTTGATTATTAAGAAACCTGTGATATATATGTACGTTACACATTACATACGTACATATCACATGCACACTCGTAGGTATTTCTTTTTACAGTTCCATGTCCAGCAACTAGATAAAAGGTAGGAATGAGGAAAAACAGTTCTTGGACTGCAAGACAGTTAGTTGACCATTTCATATTGGTTGCTTACTTGCTGTTGTTGTGACCATCCCTCTCTCTCCACATCAGGTTGAAAAGGAGGCATCTTTAGCCCTTCAGAGCTAGGCTGATGAGAGTATTATCAGCAGAACTCGAATCTTCTCCATTCGGAAGAGGAACAATCCCGGCCATAACTATACACAAAAGGTAATCGATGAAACCAAGTCAAGAGGAACCAACACGAAGCCTCTGGAAAAAAAAAACTGCTATAAGAGTTGTTGAGGAGAACATGGACCATGTTTGAGGTTGAAGGTAGGTTGAGGCCGAGCTAAATGACCATGGACTCAACTGGTATGCAGATGCCTTCCTGCCTTTCCAAGATCAAGGGCGTGCTGGTCAACAGACAGAACAGTGAATATTCGTATACTGTATACTGGGATATTATGTAGAATTTGAATTATATTTATTACAGAGCATAATATTATAATTTGTATAAGAAGTGAATGGACATGCGTATGATACGTACGTACGTGCAGAGAATTAAATCAAACATTGTTGAATATATAATTTATTAGAATGTCACACTGCAGCTATGGATTCACAGTCCACTTTCAATAGTTAGAGTTGTTATAATAATATATTATTATTATTATTATTATTATATGTGCAAGGATAAATCTAAGTGAATCAACTTATAACTCAGTTACTTGCATAATATACATGTAGAAAGGTGCTGTGCATGACTGGTTCCAACAGTAATTGCAATGCGTGACAGGAACACAGATCTAGAGATGTACTTGCCATGCAGAGTATATTATACTAGTCTATACATAATATACACACAGCTTATACTGCACCGGGCAGTGAAATTAATAGTATAGTTACCTGGCTGGTCACCACAAGGTCTGTTAGGATGATATTGTGGTATTGTCATCATTATTATACAACTTTGAGTACATGATTATTGTTGAAATATACTTTAATGTACAGAAATGTAAATTGATGGATAATAACAACTTCTGTCATCAGTACATACAAGCATACATGACATACAGTTTGATAAAAGTGCTATATATAAATATAAAACATTGAATCAAAAAGTAACTGTTTTTGAGGAGACATTAAAGCTGAAAGGATCAAAATGACATCTCACCTATGTACACACTAAAGTAATAGACTGGTTAGCTGCGTACACGTGTGTTGATGCTTCACTGTGTTTAGCTCTGTTGTGTTAGTTTGTTGACATCCAGCCGTGGAGGGCTGCCTTGAGTCATGTTGGACTGCATGGCCTGAGTCACCTCGTCATCGAGCTCATCCTCGCAAAATGAGTGGTCGTAGGAACTCTTTGGAGAGACCTGGCAACCTCGCTCGATGTACTGCTTGAGTTTACCACAGGAGGCAAGGATGAGACCCATGAAGGGCGGGGACGGCTTGAGGGGGCGTGTCAGGTACTCTGGGTGGTACTGAGTTGCTACAAAGTACTTGTGTCCTGTTGGAAACAATAGGAAAGGGACTCGATAACAACCATACACAAAATAGTGAATAGGGTGAGCAATCCAACTGTGAACAAACACATAAAGGAACAACAATGAAACACAACACGTTGCTGATGTACAGAATAAAGACTACATAAAATACATACAATACATATGAATGTGCATATCCACGCTGTGCAGGGAGCAAGATGAGTACTAACAGTAGTCAGGACGAGTACATAGTACAGCAGGTGGTTAACTATGTATTGAATGAGTGGATGCAGTACATTCTCTCCCTGGGCTCCCCATACATACATGAACGATATAGAATATATTATGCATACGGTACAAATGCATGTATGTACACATAACACTGTATGTATCTGCACGTGTACGTATGTAAGCATGACAATATGTTCGTGTGGAGCAAACCTCTCAACTCCATGATTTCCATCCTCTCCTGTTTCTCATCATGTCCCACAAACATTAAACCATGTTTCTCAAATTCTGAAACAAACTCAGGATTGATCTAACAAGGAATACAGGAATATGGCATAACAGTACATGTGGGTATGTATGCATGTATGATCATAGCTGGATGTAATACAATGTACCAGAAGCAAACACACAGAGCACAGACACCCCATATTCCAGGCAGTGGAAGTGGGTATGTAGCACGCAGTAAGCAGGATGTGACCCAGTGGTTGCTGAGGGACAAGGTGATACTTTTTATAAAGAATCGCGTGTCAGGGAGTACGTATGTTAATTGAAATATTCAAGAGCTACAATACCAGTGGACCTGGTTTCATTCTCACATGTAATCTGCATACGTACATGCACACACTCTCACATGCGCACACGCACACACACACACGCACGCACGCACACACACACACACACACACACACACACACACAGTATATGGAATACACGTACAGTAGTTATACCCTACGGGCACATTCATTCACACGTGCTGGTATCAATGAAGGGTTTCAACTGCACTGCATGAAACCTACATCAGAGGCAATCCTCACCTCATAGCGGTGTCTGTGTCGTTCTTCCACAAAGTCCACATCTCTGTACAACTTTCCTGAGGAAGGAGAACAGCAAGAGCAGTGCACCCATTGACAAGACCGGAAAAGCATACCATCCACAACACAAGTAAACAGGCGGAAAGCATTGCAAGTGATACTATAAACATTAAATATACCTCCTATACCTAGAAACATACACACACAAAACATACATGCATATGTATGTACACATGTACGTACATGTGTAAGAAATTGTAATAGTATTAGTAATTGCTCAAAGTAGTTTTAACAGGAATTGTTCAAAAGCAGCAATGATTGTAATGGCAATTGGTTCTTGAAAAATTCAAGCAAGGACACTGGAAATTGATTAGTTATGAGCTGTAATTGTCACAACACTGAAGTATACGCATATATACATACATACAGTACACGAATTACACGTGTACGTATGTATGTACGTATGTATCCACAGCATGCACATATAGGCTTACTTATTATACAGTCCTTGGTCTTGAAGATGGTCTTCCTCTTGCCCAGCCTCATGGTCCCACCCATGTCACCTGGGTGGTGTTCAGGCATGTCTATCACCTGGGGAGAAAACAACAGTGAGAATCACATGACAATCAGGTGACTGCCATGTGATAACCATGTGATAACTCTTCTAAATGGTACAACCTTACCACTGGGTGCTTGGTCTCTGGGTTGAATTCAGTTGAATTAGCATCTGCAATGAGCAGCACCAGGTTCACATGAAGTACACACAGTATGTATGTGTGTATATATGCATGAAATAAATGAAAGAGCAGTGTGTTATATGCAATTGGGAGGTGATGAAGTACGTATTATAATACTTCAGGTAAGGAGTATTGAAACTAAAAACATACAAATCATCAGAAATTGTAGACTGTACAAGAGAGCAAGTAATACAAAGTTATCCAGCTGTACCCACGTGTTAGGGGGTTGAATTGAACACTGAACAAGTTTTGTCGAACCTTAAAGGTGAACATTGGCACATATGTACGTGCGTGTACATTACGTTACTGCCACAGCAAAATGGTATCATCAAGTACACTACAAATGAACTTATATTGCAGGGCCGTAGCAAGCACATTTTAGTTGGTCCGGCCGAAAAAAGTTTTCAGCGGAATTAGTAATTACACCTTATCCATGACAAAAAACTGCTACTCATCAAATGTAACTGTGCTAATTTAAATTGCTGAAATTAATACGTCTTAGGAAATGAAATCAACTGCATTGTTAATCCAAGTGTATAATTTTTTTTGTATTAAACTGAAACCAAACAATATCAATCAGTAATCCTGATTGAGCCTTTAATCTTAGTGCTTAAAAATTTTCTGCACAACGTATGCCGCTAATGCGCAGCTATCTGCGATATAAAACACGTATTGTAATGTAAATTTATACACAAGCCTATGCCTTAAATATATATACAACAGGCAAATTTCTATGGGAATATACGGAGTAGTTGAAATATAAATAGGTTAATTCTGGTAGTTCTGTTATTCATGCGCCGCTCCTCGAATCTGTCGAAGTAAAATCGACCAAGTTTGAAAAATTACTCTCAATAAGCTTTAATTTACCCTCGATGCCAGTTTGAAGCTTTCAAATAGATCCGTTTGAAAGTTTCAGACCGAAATGTTTACATCTTCTACAATCGGCCATTTTGGACGTTTACGGCATGGGTGCACCGTATACACTAGTCTAGCTAGCTAGCCCGTATATGTATCATTTCATAACGCGTTTGGAAATCTTCGTTTTCGTTATACGTAGTTGGGGAAGACAATCGTCGCCGTATCTTCCGAGAAACTTACTAACATGATAGTTGTAACTTGTGAGTTATATTTCTTTCTTCTTTTCCATACTTACCATACCAAATAGTATATTCCAAAGAGAGTATAGTTACAAATTCATTTGATAGAATTATCATTCTAAGTAAGGTAGTAATCAACTTTTTCAAAATAATAAAGATGCCCTTGCTAATATTGGTCCGGCCAAAACCGGACCAACCGGAGTGCCTCCTACGGCCATGTATTGGATATATATTTGTATGTACGTACATACAAATATATATCCAATATATGCACATACGTATGTACATGTGCATATGTGTACATTACAGCCTGTACTAAACTGTTCAAATATAAACAGATGTGAACATTCCTACACAAGTATGTATGCATGCACCAGGATTGTATGCACGTACCTGGGTGTCAGTGTATGAGACTGAGTTCATGCATCCAGTTCTCACCTTCCCATCCGAGGATGCTCCTAGCAAACTCAATGACAGCCACCTGCAGACCCAGGCACACACCAAGCATTGGAACATCTCTCTCTCTGCAGAACTTCACTGCTGCTATCTTTCCTTCAATGCCTCTGACACCAAACCCTCCTGGTATGATCACACCGCTGCAGTGAAGTACAGCAATATGTACAGTAGACAGGTACTACATACGTATGAGTTACATGTACATAAATTTGTATACTAACAATGTACATGCATTTGAAAATACTATGTATTCAAACCTTCTGTAAACGTATGCTGGTATTCGAATTACTGTGTGTGTGAGTGGGGGTAGTGGGGGTAGTGGGGGTGAGGGGGGTTGGGGCGTCAAAATAAATACAAAATACAAGAATACGTATACAGTACATAAAGTACATACGTAAGCACAACTGTACCTCACTTTAAACATAGGTACTGTTTGCACATACACATGTACAGTGCTACGTATGCACACAAGTATTGCAAAGTAACTCACTCTCCAGAAGACAGGGTCAGCCAGGCTTTGTGGTACTTCTCAGGATCGGATTTGGACACAGATTCCTCCAAGTGCTCAGCCTCCACCCACTACAGGAGCAAATACAATGAAAGTACATACTGCGCATACTGCATCTATACTACAGACATATTATAGGTATGTACATAGGTGTTATGTATGTATGAATTGCACTTGTAAGTATGTAAGTGAGTGATCTCAAGGTTGTGTGAAAATAAGGATAACCTTTGAAGATTACCGACCACAAGCTACAAGGAATCCCACAGGTGTGCATGTGTACACATCAAAGAAGCAGTAGCAAAGGTACAGTTTTTCCTAGAAATAGACTCACTCACACACACATTCATCATGTCAGAGGGAACCCACACAAAATCCTGTCTTCAGCCAAATTACAGTGCAAACCACATACTGATCCTTCCCTTACAAAGGCAAGCACATGAAGGGCTTCAGCAGAGGTTGGGCAATCTGTCCCCCTCTGAAGTGCTTCAAACGTTGATTGAATTACTGTTAACCAATGACATCACCACACCATGCACACACCCGATAACACATCAAGCCAAAATGTATTATACGTATGTACGTACATACAGTGCAAATACGACAACTGATCCAGCAATTCCCACTCCCGTTCCCACCTTTAAATTCAGTTTGTGTCTGATAGCAAGAGCTGCATGCCTCAGAGCCTTTGTAAGCGAGATGTAGGCATCCTCCAGCTTGGTGTACTTGCCAACCAGAACAATGGACACCTCCTGCATGACCTGCTCATGCCTATGTAATAGAAGCCAACCATAGCTTAAGAACAATACTTATATACGTACATACAGTGTGCGTGTACGTATGTATGTACATACAAGAAAAGTTGGACAATTAGTACGTACATACAGTATGTATGTATGTACTATATGCAACATATTCATTAAACATACATAGATGTGTAGTGTGTACATGTACATAACATATTCATTCTACTCATGCAACATAGACATGAAGTGTGTACATGTAAATATTCATTCTACAATAATACTGGCACTCAGGCCAAATGTAAGTGTGCATGTCCTCTTAACACGTGCTGTATACTATGCATACATGTACTATACAAGTACACTTGTACACACGTATGTATGTATACACTGTACATGAATGTGCAAGCAAACAAGTCACCAAACCCACCTTGCACATAAGTTCCTCCACTTGGACAAGAGCAGAGGAGAGGAGGAATGCGACTTCAAGCCAAGCTTTTTGATGAGGTAGTCCAACATTCCCTGCTGCTCCAGGAGCAAGGGGACCTGGTAGATGGAGGAACAGTCCTGGACACTTATCACCCTATCGGGAGGGACGTGGCAGAAGTTGGAGATTTTCTGCTTGGAGGACTCAGTGAGGACATTCTGACTGCGACAGACAATCTGAGGAACAAAGTGAAAGAGTGGATGTGTGTGTAGGTAGGTGTGCATGTATGATCACGTACACACACATCCATACATATTTACTTACATATACGTACATGTAGGTTCCTACACAAGCAACATACACATAGTGTAGACAGTATGTCCATGCCTGTGTACACATGCACCTACAATAGTGACACCACCACTTAACATTCCACATGAACAGGTATGTAACAGAGAGGAAGTGGTTGCACCTGATTGTAACTGGCATAATGTGATCGGGGACATTTGTAAATTGTAAAAACTACACAAGTATCAATGTATGTATTGTACATATTGAATGCATGTACGTATGTATACAGTGCACAAACTTATCAAAATGCAAGTGCCGTACATGTCACATGTATAATGGAGTCTGGATATATTATAATCTCAATTTTGGGAAATACTGCAATAAATTTCATTTATCACAAGTTTACTTATCACTAATTCCACTTTTCAATAATTCTCTTATCAGAGATCAATTCTCTAAACAAAAGATTGCTGGGACGAGTGTACCTGTCGGACTCGTCCAGAAAATTGAGCTGAACATGTTCAACTGAAGTGGTGGACTCCAATGTGCAATGTGCAGGGTGCACTCATGAAGTATACTGTATGTACTGTACAGAATTTTGGCAGGACTAACATTTTGCAAATTGGCACAGTTCGCATTTTCATTTTGGGCAAAGGACATGGATTATTTTATATCCATTAAACTCTTCATAATTAGTGTTAATTAGGAATGAAGACGGCAATTAAAGCATTTGATTTGTCAAGCAAGGTAGTGTATGCCGGGAGAGAACGGTACACATTACAGTGTACATGTGTGCATACATGTATGCTTGTGTACACACTCATGTACATTACACATGAATGTATATTCACACAATGTCATGTACAAATGTACATATATGTTACATGTATGCATGTGTGTGTACTCATGCATATGTGTGTGTACGTGTGAAACACATGTTACCCACTAATGTAATGTACATGCATGCATTTGTGTGTAATAGTACTGTGTACACATGAATGTGTATGCACACATGTACAAATGTACATGTTACATGTATGCATGTGTGTGTACTCATACATGCGTGTGTGTACATGTGAAACACACGTTACCCACTAGATCTGGTGACAGTCCTTGTCCTCTTAGTTGCCGCACACTGTTCTGTGTTGGCTTAGTCTTCTGTTCTCCAGTAGACCCAGGCTGGGCGGGATAACGAGCAGGGTCACCCAGTAGTGACAACAACACACACAAAACAACAAGCATAAAAGGGAAATTCGCATCTCCTGCGATCACTGGTAATTTGTAGCTCAGCTGTGGAATAACGAATGCCTATTGCCAAAGTCCCAGGTGTACTGACTGTTAACATAATTTGTATGACTTTTTTTCAGTTCACAGTATTGAAGAATTACATCTGAAGGCACACTTATGTGTGTATGGACGTATGAAGGTTGTGTGTATGCATACAGTATGTACATAAAGATACGCACATATCTGGACACCACACTCACCTCCGGAACAAGACTGACATGGATATTGCAGAAATTGTTGGGTCCAACCTTGAACTGGAACTGTCTGAATGCTTCAATGAAGGGCATACCCTCAATGTCACCTATGGTACCCCCAAGCTGTGGTGGAGACGACAAAGGAATAATACTTTTCCACACAGCAGGAACAGGTGGTATAGTGCATGCGAAAGATACAATTGTACTTTTAACACGTGCTGCATATGAAACCATCAAGAGCTAGGGGCAGGGAAATAGCACAGTATTGTAACACATGCACATGTGTTGGTACGTACATGCATTTGTGTGTGAGCATGTATGCAGAAATGTATGTACACATGTATGCAGTACATGAGTGGGTGTAGTCTCACTACACTCTCACCATCCGTGGAATGGATGAAGGAACCACGTATGTATGTATGTACGTATGACATAGCTTCGTGGACTGGTGTGAGTGCTATACGAATATGTAAGCATGTATGTACGCATATGTCACATAGGAACCTCAATGACGCAGACTTGTGGTCTCCTACCACTCTCATCCACAGGACATATAGATGTTCGCTGAATCCACTCACAAATGGCATCAGTGATATGGGGAATTACTGCAAGGCGAGATAACAACAGCCGTATTATGTACATATATACGTACATATGTGTATGTAGGTACATGTATACCACAATACATACTCATACAGATGCAGTCAAGTTCATATAAACATATGCATATTCACAAACGAACAATAGCGAAGGACTGTACTTACAGTACATACAGTAAGTAAATATACATGTAGCTACAAGCATAAGAAGATAATCGTTTATTCACTTTTATGAGTACTTTGTTCACACACATGTACCCAACATAAGTAGCATGTACATACGTACGTACCACTCCAAAACTTACGTACGTATGTATATACCTACAGTAGAATGCATGTGTTAGAGCACACACATACATACACACACACACACGCGCGCACACACACACACACACACATGCACACACACACACACGCGCACACACACACACACATACACAATGTACCTTGGACTGACTTTCCCAAATACTCCCCTTTTCTCTCCCGCTCGATCACTTGCTTGTAGATCTTCCCGGTTGTAATGTTGTTGTCGCGATGAAGCTTAATGTCCAAGAATCTCTCGTAGTTGCCAAGATCCAGATCCACTTCACCTCCATCGTCAAGAACAAACACTTCACCTACAGTCAAACAAACAAAAATAACAAATGGAGATGAAGTACATACACATGTACGTATATAAATGCTATGTACCAAGTTACCAACATGTATGTGCTTATAGATACAATTACGTATACACTTATGTAAGATACATCTGTAGGCATATAGGTATATGTACGTGTACATATTGTGGTTCTATTTCAAAACATACATATGCACTTGAGAAAAACTTCAACTGACTTCAAATACTGTGGTCACCCACTAGTACCAACACTGTCATGTAGGATCTCAATGTTGAGTCGCATAGGGACACTGTTCTGTAGCACGCTTGTTACATACCAGGTAGAGAACACAGGAATGTATCACCCCTGGGCCGAAGCGTGCAGATGAAATGGAAGTACCCAGGAATCCAACAACAACACACCTTACACAGTACATATTAGCCCTAAGCTACAGTGCAATTATGTCAATACACAAAGCAGTACTTCACACGAAGCAGTACTTCACATGAACATACAAATCACTTCATAATGAGACAATACGCACCTCCATATGTGCCATTACCATGAGATTCCATAACCATAACTAAGAGTGATTATGAGCTAATGTGTGTACGTATGTATGTACGTATGTACAATGATACCTCGATACTTCACTATTGTATGTATGTATGTATGTACGTATGTACAATGATACCTCAATACTTCACTATTGTATGTATGTATGTATGTACGTATGTACAATGATACCTCAATACTTCATTATTGTATGTATGTATGTATGTACGTATGTACAATTATACCTCAATACTTCACTATTGTATGTATGTATGTATGTACGTATGTACAATGATACCTCAATACTTCCCTATTGTATGTATGTATGTATGTACGTATGTACAATGATACCTCAATACTTCATTATTGTATGTATGTATGTATGTACGTATGTACAATGATACCTCAATACCTCACTATTGTATGCATGTATGCATGTACGTATGTACAATGATACCTCAATACTTCATTATTGTATGTATGTATGTATGCACATATGTACAATGATACCTCAATACCTCACTATTGTATGCATGTATGCATGTACATATGTACAACAATACCTCAATATTTCATTATTGTATGTACACATGTACAAGGATTTTCCAACAATGTACATATGTACGTACATGTAATGTACAAAGATGTATTAATAATACCCTCATGTATGTGTATATATGTACAAAGTGTATATAGTGTGCACATGGGTATCTTATGAAAACAATCCCAGCCTTTAGGGGCCATGCACATATTGATTGATTGATTGATTGATATGTGTACGACCAAAGATGCTACAATAAAACAAGCATGTGTACTGTATGTGCACACAAGATGTACTTTAATAGAACACTCATGTATGCGTGTACTATATCTATGTATGTGCAAAGATGCTTGTACTGTATGTACACAGAAGGATGCTTCAATAGACCACTCATGTATGTGTGCACTATATCTATGTATGCAAAAAGATGATACAATAATGTACATATACAGCTGCTGGTGCGATTTGACCATTGGGATGATTGCAGATTTCATTTAGGCCTCACCATGTTCATAAGGAGAGAACGTCCCAGCATCGATATTGAGGTAAGGATCGATCTTAATGGCGGTGACGTCAATACCACAAGATTTGAGTAGCGTGCCGACACTGCTGGTAATAACCCCCTTCCCTATCCCGCTAATGACTCCACCGCTCACTAGAACATACTTCATGTCATCGTCCATTTCCTAAATGAAGTGATACAGAGAGAAAGTGTAACCATTTATGAAAATAATGGACTTCCTTGAAAAACATCTCTGTGAATAAGGACGCCGCGACGAACGAAATAATAGAAGGTCATATTCATTCTAGAGGCTAGAAGTGGCTGGCGAACAAACCTTGTTAGCTCGTTTTGATACTTTCCCACTAGGTTCACAATGAGGCAATGATCCCGGTTACCCACGCTCAAACTGAATTGAAAAGAGCGGGAAGTCATCAAACCGCCATTGTGGTCGCCTCCACGTGGTTGAGTGGGCGTATGGTCTAGCGAAGCCGATTATTGCGAGAGACGAGAATTATTGCACAATCACATAAAATGGTGGGTGGAGTGAATTTACATCTACTTACGCTATCTAGCACCTATGATATTAGGGATGTCATTTCATTCAACTTTCTTTCTTTTTTTAGGCGAGATACATAGCCCAGATAATAATGGCCGGAGGCCAGGTAGTGGCGAGAGCATTCGCCAGAGCTCTCAGAGAAGAAATGCAAGGTAAGACTAAAATGCTCTCAGTTCAGCAAATATTCTATTGTAGTTGATCCAATTAAAAGGTAGTCATCTAAACATTGTATTTGAGTATCCATGACTAGAGTGGCAATACGGATATGGATATCCATATGAATTGATCGATATAGGTGTACACATGTACATTTAGGCATATCTAGTCATAATAGTATATTAATGCCACCTGAATGGAGCCTTTCTTAATATCAAGATCATTTTAAACGTTCTGTTAGATAATCTTAATAAATTTCTTCTCTCATATATAACCGGAGAGGTATTATGAGTTTGGATTTGTTTTGTAATACACTAAGGTCGATTGAAGTCAAATAGATGTACTAGTGTGTACTAACTCATGTACGCTGTGTCAACCAGTACTGATAATAAGTAGTCTGATACAAAGTACAGATTTGGTGTGCCCTTCAAGGTACTCACTAAGTACGTTGGACTGTATCTCCATGAACCCAGTGGCTCCTTTACCTTGTGTATTGTGCGTACGTCAACTCATACCACTCCTGCGTATTTTATTCATTGGATTGCTTGCATGGCAGTTATCTGCTTGTGTGGGATTTTCCCTGGTTTGATGAACAGTAGGTGAAACAAACAAACGTCAATGAAATCACGTGCACCTGTGTTTTTCCGCCATTTGTAGCCGGTACTGCCACGAAGGCAGCTGCTTCTGAAAGTGGTAAAGATGCAACCAAAACAGTCAAGTACAACGCATACACAGGGATGGGCTTAGAGGTGAGATTCTATTTTTCAGGACCTTAGCTCTAGGCCATATTGGTGTACACTTTATCACCATAATAGGCATCGTTATCACCATTATCACAATAATACATATGTACATATACTGTGATTATACGTACGTAGGTTTTCTATAACGATGAATAAAATTTGAAGTATTACACCTAGTCAAGAAATCAAGTTTAAGAGTAGATGAAACAACCTTTTACTAACAACCTATCTATCTTTTTACAACCTACGTATTACTAACAGAGTTAGTAATGCATCAACGTATTAAATCCACACAGCTGTGTGGTCTCACTGGTGTGAGACTGCAGTTGGCAGTACCACCGGTGTAGTATAAAAGGAGAATTGAGGGGGGGCTGGTTACTGTGGTGGCTTCATGGCTCAGTGGTGATGGCGGCTACAGTCAGATACCCTGGGTTCGAGCCACGCAGTTGTCGGTTTTTCTCTTTTCTCCTTTCTCCCTGAGCAGGTTGAATTCCAATTAAATTTCCATAATGAAACAACCTATTAACTAATGAAGTTACGTATGTGTTGAGTAAAGGTTTTGAGCTGGAATCACGAACAAATTCACATTTACAAGTACACAAGGGGCGTGTTGTCCCAAAAATGCTTTACTTATCATCCACATCACAATAATGAATTCCAAGAGCACTAATCATATCATCACCATAATCGTACAGGCCCAGTTAGTTCCTGACTGATGTGTTTATGCTCATAGCAACTGTAATCATAACCTCTGTCCCCAGACACCTCCCTGGAATAGCCACCTGCCTATAGTGTTTGCTCCCACTATGTCCCATTATATAATGTGTTTTGATACTTCTGGTGATCTCATTTAACAGAGGAAGGGAATATTACTGTGGTTACCAGAAAGCTTGCCTTTTGAGCTTCACAATGAACCACCTGTGTGATCCAGTGAAATCCTACATGACTGCTGCTGTAGTAGACATGCAGCAGAATTTGGTCTAGTTTGTAAGTCTGAGACCACCACGTCCACCTGAGATAGGCCAATCTTCACTCTGCCAGTGCATTTCGATATTTGCGTGAAATCATGTCTTCTCAAAAGACTCATTCTCCCTTGTAGCATCTTCGCTTTAGTTTCCCAAATGAATAACGTCTTCAAATGGTTTATAATCACCATCTGTGTGGAATTAACAAATTGCATTCTCTTCCCAACTTCTGTAATGAATACCAGTGTACTTGTCATAACAGACTAACCCTCAACATATGTACCCTACCAGAGGGTTGCATTCTTTGACTTCCATTTGTAACGAACACATTTATATGTACTACTTGTTATAATTTAATATACTCCACCACACCCCTATCCCTCTCCATCAACTACATAATATGCTGTATATATTCATGGATAATCTATAGAGTATCTATTGGAGTCTGGATAAATTGATTTTCTAGTGACAGTTGATAAGTTAGGCTTATCAAAAATTCCATTAAAATTTCAGACTTTTATAGTCTAAACAACAGACTGTTGGGCAAACATGTACTATATACCCATTGAGAAGTTGAGTTGAGCAACTTTAACTTGAGTAGACTCTACTACGTATGTATATGTAGTAGAGTGGGTACGTATGTATATGTAGTAGGTGAAAATGAACTTTGACAAGTATTTACACACATACATACATGCGTTCTGTGAAATAGTGGAACACAACCTTGTTTCCAAGCAACAAGACTAACCCAGTTACAGGACCTCTATTCCCTGTACTGCATTGCTCTGTGCACAATATCAACTTCAAATAAGGACCATCTCACATCTGAAACCACTTTGACTGGTCCTACAGGTACACATGTAGTCTCATTTGCAATATCTGTTGTATGGTGATGCAGCCATGTTAGTAGGTATAGACTATACCTACGTACGTATGTGCATAGGTGGGAATTTCTCGGTTTGTAGTGATGTGGGATTGTATTACTTTTGCCATGTTTACTCTACTTCTTTGGTTTTTCCCACAAAGGAGGCAATGCAGATATTAAACGTCAAAGATACTTCAAATCCAGAAACGTATATCAAAGTATGTATAATGCATCCTGTTTCACTGGTGTCTGTGTGTGTGTGTGTGTATGTGTGTGTGTGTGTGTGTGTGTGTGTGTGTACGTATGTGTGTGTATGTGTGTGTACGTGTGTGTGTGTGTGTGTGTGTGTGTGTGTCTGTGTGTGTGTGTGTATGTATGTGTGTGTGTGTGTGTGTGTGTGTGTGTGTGTGTGTGTGTGTGTGTGTGTGTGTGTGTGTGTGTGTGTGTGTTCGTATGTGTGTGTGTGTGTGTGTGTGTGTGTGTGTGTGTGTGTGTGTGTGTGTGTGTGTGTGTGGTGTGTGTACGTGCATGAACACAAGTGTGTGTTTTTGTGTCTGTGTGTGTGCATGTGTGTGCACACATACGTGTGTGTGTGTGTGTGTGTGTGTGTGTGTGTGTGTGTGTGTGTGTGTGTGCACGAGCATACACACAAGTTTGTATGTGTATTTTCATATATGTAATCATGTGTGCATGTGCTGTATGTACCCCTGTATAGAATTTTGAGCATCTATTCAAAGCTAATGATAAGAAGTCAGGCGGTTCTTTCTATTTACAATCAAAAGTGAGTCAATCAACTTGAAACGGTACGATTCATAAGAATTCAATTCCTCCTTTCAAACATTACCTCCAATTGTTGTGTTGGTGGTGTACTTTTAGTATCACTGGACCCGAGTGCATACGTTTGCGATTTCAACAAGATTGAAAATTTTATGGTTTAATGAGTATCTGTAACAAAATAGCCCAAGTGTCGAAAATGAAATCTCGCAGTTTGCTTCCAGTTGTTCAATTTCAACCTAAATATTTGTAGTGAGGCATTCATCGGGGGAAGTTTGTGTTGATGTTGAAAACCCAAATGTGTAGTCGAAGCATATTGGATGACTGTCCTGGGATGTACTGGCTGAAGAACACCAGCATTGCATTTGTGGCAGAATGAGGAAACAACAGGGATTTACGCCTATCCCCACCCTTTACAATATTTTAGTTGGCAGGACATTGTAAATAATGACGTAATAGAAGTTGGTCAATAATGATTACTGAACCCACCTCCCAAGTTATGTATGTGATGGACCTCGATCTGCTATGGGTACATACATATGTTTGATATGGGTTTGGTGGTCACTGGACCAAGGGACCTCAACCAACTACGGTGATATAGCTGAAGATATGTTATACGAGACTAAGGTTCACCTCCTGTCTATTTACTCTGTCCTCTTGTGTCTCGTACATGCTGCCTCTTACCCCGCCCTGGGCCTGGCTTATCTTGCCTTGTTGACTTCTTGTAAATGTGTTGGGTGAATCAGGTGTTGGATGAACTGGGATACCTTAATTGTCCACAACTCAGTCTAGCTGAAATCACGAATGTGTGTTGGGGAAATGAGTTATCAGAAAAATGTGTGTTGGATAAACCAATTGTGAGCGTATGTACAATGTTTATTTCCATTATGTCCATATGTCCTCATGTCTGCAGGTGTACAGGGCAAAGGAGAGGTTGGACATGGAGCTAGAGAGTACCCACCACAAGTCCCAAGAACAGCAGAAAAACGACCAATCACAAACCTGACAGATGTAGATTAATTTGATTTATAAACATGTTATTATTGTCTGTTACTGTTGCCCATCTATGTCTGCTCAGCTGCGTATTTATGAATTCTCATGATCAGAACTACATTTATAATATCTTCTGACAGAATGTACATGGGCATATACATATTATGTATGTGTACATCATCCCTGTTGTATATGAGCATGTGTCTACAGTCTATAGCTGTACATACTGTGGATCAATCGATCAATAATCAAGACAGCATGTGGCTTCGATCCCCTCTGCAGGGTGTTGCCATATATATTATGGACATGAGACAGGTAAAGTTTAGTGTAATTCATTACTGAGATGCAATTGTTTGAGAGTGGCTATTTGTTTTAAATCATCCATCCTTAAAGCTTCTTGTATGTGGTCAGTCTTGCATGCTTGCCTTCTGCTACATTTCTGTAATGGTTCATCTTCGCTAGTAGCTATAATCTTCCCTGCATGTTCATTCAAGTCGGATTATCTCTACCGGAAGTGAAGGTGCGCATACTATGATGGAACGAGCAATATTCCCGAACCGGAACGCAACGAACAAACATCGCATGAGGCATTGATAATTACGGTGCGTGGGTGGATATTTAGGGGATTTCCCACAAAGATGGCTGCCGGAAAGGAGAAAATTTCAAAACAGTACATTCTGGATCGCCTAGAAGATGACGAAGTTGACCTCAGTACATGTGAACTGACTTCGTTTCCTGTAAAAGAGCTGGTTAGTTTAAATACTTATGTGTTTTTGCGACCATTCTCGAGATCGCATGTTTTAAGACAGACTCACTTTGTTACATTTTCATGGATACTCGTTTTAGCTTATGTAGGTTTCTCCATCTAGTGTCTTAGCTAAGGTTACATTCATTATATTTTATGACTGGATACGTTTTACAATAGGTACTACCTGTAACGCGCCCCGTCTATTTTAGATGAGCAAAGACAAAGTATTGAATATTGACTTCCTTGAAGGAGTTGAGCTGATCTAGAGGATGTATAGCTTCACCTCTACCTCGAAATTAAGCTTGAAAATTGTAACCAGGCGATTCTCGTATGGGTTACCTTCATTAAGTTGATGTGTTTACGGGTAAAATTATTGCCTTAAGTTAGCCCATCTGAAAAATGAAATTGAAGAACCAAGTATTGCATTAAGGGAACAACTTTATTTTGATACAACTTCAACAGGAGAGTATGTACACAACATTTGGTGGACTATCCATCAACGTAGTCATGCTCAACAGTTGAACAGTGAAAATTGCAGTTCTGTATCACTGGTGGTATGTACCTATTGTAAAGCAAGCATCTTAGGATTTTAAAAAATATTCTTTTTGTCAAGTATCATATTGATGGCTCCTTTTTGTATCCTAGTTGCAAGTACCAAAAGCAATCAAAGTGGATGCTTCAACTAATCAGCTCGATTCTCTGCCTGTGAGTTTTATCGGATTCTCATTGATCCATTCCGGCCTGTCTGTTGATAAACCTCTCCCCTCCTACACACTGTCACAGTCAGTTCATGTCAAGTTACATTTTCCTGTATTTGTACTGTACTTACGTACATACATACCCGTATGTACGTACATACATGTACTACATGCGTAGCTGGTTGACCCATTTTGTCTACCATACCCAGTTTTGCCTCGTTTCAATCCAAGCAATAGCATGATGGGTATGAAATACGTAGTAAGGAGACCTACGTACCTCTGGTTGATGCAACCAGAGGTTCACCCAACACTTGTTGTCTATTTTCACTGAGTTGTGGACAGTGTACTCTGCCTGGTTCATCCAACACCTGGTTTATCCAACGCCTGGTTCATCCAACACCTGGTTCATCCAATGCCTAGTTTATCCAACGCCTGGTTCATCCAACACCTGGTTCATCCAACGCCTGGTTTATCCAGCGCCTGGTTCATCCAACACCTGGTTCATCCAACGCCTGGTTTATCCAGCGCCTGGTTCATCCAACACCTGGTTCATCCAACGCCTAGTTTATCCAACGCCTGGTTCATCCAACGCCTGGTTCATCCAACGCCTGGTTTATATTCAACGATTCACAAGGAACAAAAGTGGTGATTAGCCAGGTCCCACTATACACACATGAGCTCTGTCACATTTAGCATGCTAGATGGGTCATCACCACTCCATTCACCTTACTTGAATGGATATAGGGAGTGTCTGTGATGGTAGTTTCACGCTTGAGTGAAGACTGTTAACACTGACACATTAGAGTACCGACACTGCCTTTGTTTCCACTGGCTCTTGTGTTTATTCTTATTTTCAACTTTCCATCGCATAATAGATTCAGTTTACTGAAAATGTACTCAATGTTAGTAACAGATATACTGGAAATGTGTTCATACTGGTGTTGAGTGAACCAGTATTTACAGATGTGTTAAATATTATATGGCATTTTCAGTACATGCGTACATAAATGTGTTTGTGTTGTTCAATGTACTACTTATGTGTATATATGTACATACGTACATATGTAAATACGTCTATCGGCCCTCCACACAAATGGTCTTTTTGGTGGGTACTTTAATTCACAAGTGTGTGTATGTGTGTGTATGTGTGTGCGTGCGTGCGTGTGTGTGTGTGTGTGTGTGTGTGTGTGTGTGTGTGTGTGTGTGTGTGTGTGTGTGTGTATGTACATACCTACAATAAAAGGCTGATATTGTCCCAATACCTCCCCATGCCCAATAGCCGTGTACACCGTCATTGCCTGTGATCTCAATGCAAATAATGATACTTGCAACATTTGAAGTCAGCATAGATATGCAGTGGAGTCCGGATAATCCAAACCTCACAGGAATACTACAAAGGCTCCAACCTATGTATCAAAGATCGATAGTTCAAATGAAATGATGTTGTAACTTTAAGTACACTTCAGGCAGACTCCATTGTAAACGTAATCCTATTGCTGCCTCCAATTCAATGTCATCACCCCTAACAATTCAACACAAATAGCTGACCAGCCTGCATCTATGAAACGAGACCTTTTCATCACAGTGTTGTCAGGTCTGGGTACATTCACGTGCTTTGATAATTATAGATGTATGTACTTTTCATTTTAATTGTTAATTTGATTGTGTTTTTCAATTTCTCAGGATTCCATTGGGAATTTGAAACATTTAACATCTTTGGATCTCAGTAAGAATCACATACAAGAGCTCCCCCAGTCTATTGGACAGCTGGTCAACCTGAAGAGGCTCGATCTCTTTGGGAACGAGATACGAACACTTCCCTTGTCCTTTCGCCACTTGAAGCAACTACAGTTTCTTGACTTGAAGAAGAATCCATTGGACAAAGAACTTGCTGATGTAGCTGGGTCTTGTGTGGATGAGAAAGAATGTAGGGATTGTGCTAAGCGGGTGAGATGTGTATGATATGTCTGATTTAAGTATGGTATGTGTATACTTGTGTATGTACGTATGCGTATAAAATGTGTGTGTGTGTGTGTGTGTGTGTGTGTGTGTGTGTGTGTGTGTGTGTGTGTGTGTGTGTGAGTCGTGTTGTGGGTGTTCGTGCGTTGAGTGTGACTTTATTTGTTTTATCAATCATGTCGATTCGCCTACTCTGTAATAACATTTTTTCAGTCTGGAGGTGTCACTAGGTACAAACCTATATGTAAGCACTGTAGTTTGGCCCATACTACTGACGTGCCCTCACTCACCACTGACAGGTTCTTCAATACCTCAAGGAGAAGGCATCGGAAGAGGAGAGGCAGCGACAAAAGGAGCTTGAGAGAAAGCGAGGTGTGTGTGCGAGTGTGCGTGTGCGTGTTTGTGTGTGTGTGTGTTTGTGTGTGTGTGTTTGTGTGTGTGTGTGTGTGTGTGTGTGTGTGTGTGTGTGTGTGTGTGTGTGTGTGTGTGTGTGTATGTGTGTGTGGTCGATATATGCTAGTGATACTCGCAAAGTGAATCACACCTCAGTTTTATCATAATATACGTATGTACATATACACAGAGAGAGTGAACTGACTTACAGTAAAAATGCCTTTCCACCAAGGCCCCATTCTTGTGTATATAGCATGTAACCACAACTATGCTGTACTCTTGCCAGCTGAGGCCCTTGTACACCAAGGAGGTGTGTGCTGGTCTACATAATATATAGTGTAATGGTATTTACTTTATCACAGTCAGTTATCTTGATGGGTTGCCAGGTGCATTAGCTATGTATGCATGGATAACCCTACCACCCCAGCCACCTTTGGAGATAATACTCCCCCTTAACAACCTTTCCAAGTGGAATTAAAGCCACTGCCCTTTGATACCTGCATTTGGGAACGTTGGAGTCTTTGAATTTTATTGTAGATGTAATTATACGTATGTGTACACTAGGAAGTACTGTGTCCACTAGGGAGTAATGTGTGTACACTAGGGAGTATTGTGTGTACACTAGGGAGTATTGTGTGTCTGGTAGATGAAGGATTACGCAGTCTTTAAAATGCCCCCATTGTGTGTCTTCAAATGCTCTACTCAGAACTCGAACGCCAGAGAGCACTGGAGGAGGAAAAGGCTCAAAATGAACTGAGACAGAGGAAGAAAGAGGAAAAGCAGAGAAGAAAGGAGGAGCACAAGAAGCTTGAAGAAGAAAGGAGAAGAGAACTTGAAAAGGACCAGCACAGCGGTGATGGTTAGCCAGTTTGTGCATGTTTACAGATGCACTCACAGGTTACAGACTGGTATTTATCTCATTGTGTTGTCTGCAAATTTGTCTTTGTCACAAACCATGACTGATACCAATGTGTATGATTTGTTCAAATATTTCTTGAACGAAATGACAACATAGAGGTTGGTCCGCTCTGTAAGCCTTTGTATGGCCAGTGCTTGTTGAAAATTGCTCAGGGATTGAGCTTTTTGTTGAGGTGTGGTGTTGTTATTGAAGCCAGAGAAACTCTATCGCTCAAGTGCTAATATTTTCACAGACTTTTATGTGGGTGCACTCAAGTGTGTATAAACATAGTACTTTGCTGTACTGTACAGGAATGCTACATAAGTATGCATATGCTAAATATACCATATGTGCCATATGTACGTATTCTACAGTATGTATAATTATGTATTTTGTATATTATGTGTGTACTTGATGTTATACATTGTATGTTCTCCACCACATGTGCTGAATGTGTGTGTGTGTGTGTGTGTGTGTGTGTGTGTGTGTGTGTGTGTGCACGCGTGTGTGTGTGTGTGTGTGTGTGTGTGTGTGTGTGCGTGTGTGCTTGTGTGTGACTGACTATACTCTCTCAATTGTCCTTTAGTACTTTAATTTCTGTATGTATTTTTTCTCAATGTCTGTGGTACTCTTTGCTGTATGTACTTGTAGACTATCATGTATTGTACATACTCTTTCATATGTACTGTTTGTAGAAAGTGAGACGCAATCAGAGGACGGCGAAGATGCTGTTCGCTCGACCAGGGAAGTGAAGCGGCAGCCTCCTGGGAAGTGTAAGTTCACTTAATATCTCACTGATTGTGTTAACTGTCGTAAGCCTGAGGTCCGTGGCTGATAGAGTAGATTGGTAGCTAGTACGTACAGTATGTACTGTATGTTCCTTTAAGTCCCCAGCTCATGTGCTTGTGTCAACCAGCACTGATAGTGAATACATCCGATAAGAAGTACAGACTTGGTGTACATGCCCTTCAAGGTACTCACTTTACCAGTTTAACTGTGTAAAGGAGCCCCACAAGTGGTGACACTTACGAGACCAGCTAGAGTGGTCTAAATTATACGTATGTACCCTGTGTGGAGTGGTATAGTGTGAGAGTCCTGTAGATGTGAGGTATGTAGTGCTGTCTACTGCTTGTTATCGAACTGCATTGTCTCTGAGTGATTTCTGTTGTATGTGTGCACTTAACTACTGTCCTGTTCTAAAGTGGTGTGCTCTCATGCAGGCTACTGTAGCATTGTCAATCCAAACTGCCCAACCGAGCTCCCACTGTGTCCATGTTACACTGTGTATCACACTAGGGTTGATTGGATCCTCACCTCTTTCTATTCCCTGTATATCCTCACTGTACAGTAGAAACACGTTAAGACAAACTACAAAGGACCTACCAAATGAGTTCTTGTTATCAGACGTTCTTCTTATCAGGATTTCCTTACTACGTGTATATGTACACTACGACAGCAAACCAAATAGAGGACAAAAATTGGTTTGTGTGTTAAGCATAAATTTGCCTTAATTCTTAACGAGGTTCTACTGTACAGTGGAAACTCTCTACTACAAACCTCTGAATAGCAGAAACCTCTGTAGTAAAGACACCATTCTGTGTCCCAGTGTAGTACTGTAGTGTATTAAGTGACCTCTGAATTGAGGAAACCTCTGTAATAAGGACTAAAATCAAGATCCTAAAGTGTCCCTAATAGGGAGGTTCCGCTGTATAATATGTACATACGTACATGCAGTGTGTGACAGTGTTGGTGAAGTATTCAATGATCACATCAATTGTACTGTCTCACACAAGCAATTATTGCATCAGGTGAAATTTTATATCGCAATTACTGTTGAAATGTGTTAAATATTGGCTAATCTCATACCTAGCCAATGTTTTAGTGTAGGTGGTATAGCTACTGGGAGTTGATGCAAGTTGTCATCGTTGTTTTTATACCTAATATCTCTTACTACAAACGGCATGACTTTCTCATTGTCTACAACTCGATTATCACGTTAATCCCTCCACTTACAACAGACATATATTGTATGTGAGCTTTAGAGTATGGCTCAATGTTAGTGAGTGCCGACAGCTATTGTCTGGTAAGTGCTATTGTTTGAAGCCATCACCAATTCATGGGTACGTCCACATAGCAGAATTAGAACCTCACTTAAGTATTCAGAGTTTGCCATGCTGAAACTGGGAGACAAAGAAACGGTTATTTCATATTCTGTTCCTTTTCACAGGTCTTTGTTGTCTGGCAGTGGTGATGGCTATACTAGGAACTGTGCTGGTTATTGCCTCTCTTGTTATCAGTCAGTGTCCAGCTGGATCTGCACAGTGCCCAAATGTGGTCAAGTTCTTCCAAAGCACAGGAATTTATTACTTCTTCCCGTCTGGGAATTGAGTTTGAGTACTCGCGAGAGTTGGAGCTAGCTCCTCGCGAGTTATAACAGTACATGTTGGTTGCAATTCCGATCTCCGATTCCAAAATGACCTGTTGTATTGAAGTCGCTTTTTGGTCAATGAATATTGTTACAGTAAGGGGTGGGGCCAGCTGCGCACCTTTCTCGCTAATCCGCGTGCGTACAGATTCATCAGGCAAGACTCCATTAGTACAGAAACAACGACTGCTTTTGATCGTATTTTATCTGGATTGCTTCCTTTCAAAGCCTTTGGCTACGTTTAAAGGTAAGAAAATCCCGCCTTTTGGGCGGGTAAAGGCCTCTGTTGTGAGTGTGGTAGTTTTCGATCGCTGAACTTGTATTGTGAAGGAGAATCACTCGAATCTTTCACTACTTCACTCGCTCGATGGGGTTACACACAAGACAATCAGTAAGGACCTTGTATTGAAGAACGCGTCCAGAAATTGTTCATACATTATCGAATCCACCCGTGCCGAGTCATTTTGAACGCAAGGAACTGACATATTTTCCGAGACAAATCGACTGAACATGATTTAATAGGCTCCTTATCTTAGTAATGTGTAGTTATATCTACGTTTGTTGTGTGCTCTCGGTACTTTTTCCGTTTACCCACTCCTTCGCCATTCGAAGCTATTCTTCCCTATTGATTCGAGGGAACATTCCAAGGTATCTTTATGTCTCCATTGAAGCCCCCTATTGGGGCCTAAATAGGTGCTTTGTAGTTTATTATAGAAAATGCGGTTGATTTGCGGCCGTCGTCTTGTTGGGTGGTCGGTTATTGTAATTGAAATGTTCTATTAGTACGGAGATTGGTATCGTGTTTGTGATAATCGCGTACAGAACATCGTTAGTACATCGGTGTCATGTACCGAGTATGAAATGTGATAAGGATGAAAGATATTTACAATGTTGCATGGACACACACGTACACACACACACACACACACACACACACACACACACACACACACACTTACACACACACACACACACACACACGCACGCACACAATTCAGTGGGTGAATTATACCTGTACATATGATGGTGCCTTTTGATGAAAATTGAAATCATCAAGCAAGTTGTTCTTCCTTTTCTGTTTTATGCATAGCGTGTTGCATGGCTGCACCGGTAGATTTTCAAGTCCTATTGACACTGGAGCTTGACTGTACAGTTATCTTCAATGGTGCATTCATTATGTCATGTATTGGTGTGGTGGGCCTTGCTCCATCATATCAATGTGCCCAACAGTAGATTGTATGTACGTATTAGTAGTATGCCTGTGTATGATGATCACTGTATTAGTAGTATGCCTGTGTATGATGATCACTGTATTAGTAGTATGCCTGTGTATGATGATCACTGTATTAGTAGTATGCCTGTGTATGATGATCACTGTATTAGTAGTATGCCTGTGTATGATGATCACTGTATTAGTAGTATGCCTGTGTATGATGATCACTGTATTAGTAGTATGCCTGTGTATGATGATCACTGTATTAGTAGTATGCCTGTGTATGATGATCACTGTATTAGTAGTATGCCTGTGTATGATGATCACTGTATTGGCAGGTCACTTCTTTATGTAGCCAGGTGTCTGAGCTCCAAAAGGGTCTATAGAGTACCATTCAACCTGCATATTATAAACACCACCTCTCTATAGCAGCCACTTTTTGAGATCCCAAGAGTGACCACTATAGGCAGGTTCCACTGTGTTGTAGTAAGTGAAATATGTGCGTGTATACGTACATACCTATGTTGAAACCTCAAGTGGTGTTAATTATTCCTTATGAATTCTCCACTTCATTATGATAAACTGTATGAATACGTACGTACCTCCATATGAGAGGATGTGTGGGGTGTCTTGTGGAAATTTGCTAATCCAACAAACGTTAGGTTTTGACCTCGTCTGAACTACAGTCATTGTGGATGGAGTCCACTGTGAAACTTCTATAAACTGACAAAGTTTCATATCAAACATGCTACACAGTTTTTTCTAGAAGAGTCTCATCTTGTAAGTAGGTATTCCAATGCGAGACCATGCATATGTAATTGTTGTATAGTATTAGAGTATATACTTCGCTGGTGTACATACATACGTATATACGTGCGTGTGTGTATGTGTGCATACGTACCTCTACTATAGGAACATACATACACATTTGATACGTGTATGTATGTACTGTATGCACAGGGGTGTGTGGATGCACCATATTATATGTATGTATACATATGCACACATATACATGTTCCATATACTGTAAAGTGGAGAAAATCATGTGGCTAAAATTTCATGTTTTTCATGATTTGACCCAATTCACGAAAGTTTATTTGTGAAATCATTACGAGTGAAAAATATTGAAACACAAACACATAATATCAACACATAAATTGTGACATTTATACCGCAAAATGCTTGTTTGACCACCAAATCACGAAATTTTCTTCCATGAAATTTTTCCGCTATATATGGCATGTACGTATACATGTACATACGTACATATGTACTAAGTATATATGTACGTACATACGTACCTATGAGCCGTTGGTTTCACCTCCACACTTGACTAGCTGTGACAGTGATGTGTACCACCTGACACCAACCAAGAGTGCCCAATACTCAACTTTAAGGGAAGGTGACAAGTCTTACATAGCATATCATTCTTTTAAGACAGCTTGTATTGTATATCAGTGACTGTGGTTCTGCTGTGTTAAAACCTCATTCGCTCTACATCATATCTATGTGGTTAGATCATACACTTCCTACACAGAGTGTTGCAGATATAGGTCCTCCCTACAAGTGACTTGTCAGAGAGAGAACTAAGGAAGCAACTCCTACTTATGTTCTTGTGTATTACATGTATTGTTGGTAGTGTACCCATGTACACCCACAAGGTGTGCACACAGCACACATGCATGCACACACGCACGCACACCCACAAGTTGTGCACACACGCGCGCGCACACACACACACATGCATAATTACACACACACACACACACACACACACACACACACACACACACACACACACACACACACACGAAACACGATGTACCTTGTACACACTATGGTATGTTGATATGAAAGAAGTTCAATGGCCTCAGTTGCATTGTTACTATTAGGTCACTCTTCCACAGTGAACCACTGCCGACATTCTTGTGTGTGTTGAGGGCCATTTATATTTACTTTTTCCACTTTCACTTCAGTTGAAGTATGCACAAGCGTGCACTCTCACTCGTGTACTTTGGTATGTGTTCCCTAACAATGCAGTAGTACAGTGGAAACTCCCGATCCAGACCTCTTGCACTGTATGGGACCCTTGAATGTGCTCTCGATTGTGTGGTGATTTTGATCGGAATTGTATAGGGTAATCCTATCCTGAAATATCGGGGACTGGTTGATAGAGATTACCTTACCTGTACCCAATAGACAGTGTTGTTAGTGAGATGATTGTAAGCAGAGTTCCTTTATGGTGGCCATATACGTATGTGTGTACGCACTTTACATATTTCACTTGATGTAGCTACATACATATGTACATGTAAGGTTCAATGCTCCAAGTTATGTGTTTATTCCATTATGTTACTCTGTGTTTTGTCTGTGTACGTAATATGTATTTGCAGTTATATGTAGTAGACACAGTATGTGTTCATATGTATGTACGTATGTATATACGTACTTGCATACTTATCCATATACAATCACATATGTACGTACATACATACATATGTACATATACACTGGAACTTCTCTATTAAGGACACTTTGGGACCTTGATTTTAGTCCTTAATACAGAGGTTTCCTCAATTCAGAGGTCACTTAATACACTACAGTACTACACTGGGACACAGAATGGTGTCCTTATTACAGAGGTTTCCACATTTCAGAGGTTTGTAATAGAGAGGTTCCACTGTATAATATTCTCTATATGCTATTTGTACATTCCTCCAGACATACTTACGTATGTATATTCACACATGCTCTCTTCATCTCAATTTCACATGTATGCATGTTTGACATAGTACACACATGTACGTATGCGTGTGCTGTATAATCATTAGTGTGTACAGTGGAACCTCTCTATTGCAAACCTCTGAAATGTGGAAACCTCTACATTAAGGATGCCCTTCTGTGTCCCTGTGTGCGTAGTACTGTAATGTTAAGTGAACTGTAATAAGGAGTAATATTAAGGTCCCATGCAAAGAGTCCTTAATGGACAGGTCCCACTGTATATGTGGTGCATACGTACATACCTGCATGAGGGGCTTATTAACTATTAGGTACGTATACAGTTAGTTCCTTAAGGTAGGTATTGTATATACGTATCTACGTACGTACATGCATGCTTTATTGTTATGCGTGTATCCAGTGATATGCAGCCATTTGGGAGATTCCATGTGTTCACAAATGTCCGTCTGGAGTTGAATTTTTTCTCAAAAATAATCTTCCAAAGTTCAAGCTCAAATGTAGTTTTTTTTTTGAAAAATTCAATTTGGAATAGCATTGTACTGTAATTATCAAATACGTACGTACACGAACATGTTGTAGTAATAGTGTGTGTGTGTGTGTGTGTGTGTGTGTGTGTGTGTGTGTGTGTGTGTATGTGAGTACATGCGTGTGTGTGTGTGTGTGTGTGTGTGTGTGTGTGTGTGTGTGTGTGTGTGAGTACATGCGTGTGTGTGTGTGTGTGTGTGTGTGTGTGTGTGTGTGTGTGTGTGTGGCTTGTATATTTATTGAATTGATTTTTGCTAACTTTGTTTTCATTGCCGCTGGTAAAACACAATGACGTATTTCTCATGTCCTTAATGTACTGAAACTGCTGCCCTGTCTACTGATGCCAAGCAGCTAATGGGTGATTTTGTCCGGATTCACTAAGACATGCTATAGCTATAGCATTTGCAAGACACTTGTAGTTTTCCTCTCCGTCCCTTCTTCTCCCTTCCTCCCTTATCCCTCTCTTATCGTGCACTACATGTGTACATACATGTGCTAGTGACTGCGTGCTTTGAGTATCAATACTGATGGGATGCGTAGTTACATTTGTCGAATAGCTGGGATCCTAGAATGGTCCCCATATTCTACTGGTATTCCAGGTATTGGAAACCGATACTGCTCAAAACACTTTTCCGTCTGCTAGCTACTGTCTGTGTCTACCACCTATGGTTATGAAGAGCCTCTCGTCCCAACCTCTAACCTACCTACGTATGTACTTAGAACAAACAACCTCTTTCAGATTATAGATGTAGTTTGTTCTCCCACCCCATGCCGGTACATGCAATCACTACTGAAAATATTCCAAGTCTTTGGTAGATGTGGTCTTCGTTTTAGCCAACTGTCATTTGATTGCCGTCAAACTTACGTATAAGTACGTATCTCTTGTATAATAGAACGGTGATATCTACTTAGATTGACAGTGGTATTCAGCGACTGTATATACGTAACTCAATACGTACTTTGATAGTGGTGTTCCCTTGTTGTACGTATGTGACTGTATATAACCTATAGTGTACAATATTATTCAGCCTGTGTATACAGGCCACCTCTCTATTACAGCTAGGTTATTAAGCTCCCAAAGGGTCTATAGTGTACAATTCAACCTGCATATACACACTGCCTCTCTATAACAGCCACTGTTTCAGACCCATAGAATGAACACTGTGTGTGTGTGTGTGTGTGTGTGTGTGTGTGTGCGTGCGTGCGTGCGTGTGTGTGTGTGTGTGTGTGTGTGTGTGTGTGTGTGTGTGTGCGTGCGTGCGTGCGTGCGTGCGTGCGTGCGTGCGTGCGTGCGTGCGTGCGTGCGTGCGTGCGTGCGTGCGTGCGTGCGTGCGTGCGTGCGTGCGTGCGTGCGTGCGTGCGTGCGTGCGTGCGTGCGTGCGTGCGTGCGTGCGTGCGTGCGTGCGTGCGTGCGTGCGTGCGTGCGTGCGTGCGTGCGTGCGTGCGTGCGTGCGTGCGTGCGTGCGTGCGTGCGTGCGTGCGTGCGTGCGTGCGTGCGTGCGTGCGTGTGTGTGTGATATATGTATGTACATACAGTATGATACTGCATATTTAATTTCATTTTGATTTTAACATCTGTAATACCATGCTTAATGTAACATCTGTAATACCATGCTTAATGTAACATCTGTAATACCATGCTTGATGTAACATCTGTAATACCATGCTTGATGTACGCATGTACGTATTGTCTTCTTTTTGTGTAGGTTTTCTTATGGCTGAACACTGATCAGTCATGGCGTGTGAGTCAGTAGTAGAATGGTTGACGGATCTCGGGTTAGGCGACTATTCCGACGTTTTTGTCAAAAATGGGCTCACTCACGTGCACCAGCTGCAGGGGATGACCATGGACCAGATGAAAGCACTGGGGATAGACAAACTGGGGCACGTCAAGAGAATTCTGAAGAATGTCCCGAATAGTGACTACAGTGGCTCTCCTGAAATGAACCACAAGGTGAATACCAACTCTGAGGCTGCCGTGCTAACGTCAAGCGTGGCAGCAAGAGGGGAATCCCCACCACCTCCTGTCCCAGAAAGGCGAAGGCGTCTATCATCACCTTCGACCTCAGAACGGTCTTCTCCGCACTTAGAATTGTCGCATAAAGAGGATTTACCTCCCCAAGTTCCGAGGAGACAGCAAAGTCTTCGAGACCTTCGAAGAAGAAGTAGAGATGCTGAGAGTATTCCTCAGTTATCAGCGTCATCTGATAATCTTGCTGTCAAGAGACGTTCACTGCCTCCAGATTCTATTTCGCCCATCCAGTATCTCCCTAAAGATAAGTTGATACGTCCACCAATCGCTGCCGCGAGAAGATTGTCCTTGTCGACTTCTCCTCCATTGGTCGAAGTGTCAGAAAAGTCACAAGTGGAGTCGTCGTCACTGGAGGATGTCTCGTTCCACCCCCTCCACACTGATCCCTCTCAGCCAGCACCCATCACGGTGGCCCCTGTGGAATCCTCTCAGGAACCATCTTCGTCAATCGATCTTGATGGTCTCTCAATTTCGTTAGGATCTGAGTTGACCGCATCCTGTCCACCAGTGTTGAATGTGCCACCCGAACCCTCCACCGTTCCTTGTCTGCCACCTCATCAGACCGATACCTATGTCAACGTTACCTTCATCAAGAAGCAGGCTTCTCCTGTGCCTCTGCCAAGAAGAACTGCCAGCTTGAAGCAACCCGTCCCACTTCCGAGGAAATCCTTCGGAGGATCTTTCAAACAGCCTCCAACGAGTGCCGAACCCAGAAATGAGGACATTCCACACCTCGTGCCGAGACCAGAGAAAGTCGAGAAGGAATGCACCACCACCACCACCACCACCACCACAAGCGTCGCAACTGGGGAGAGCAGTTCATCTCAGACAAACTCAGTTACAAGTGATGATTCGCCCGGCAAGCCCGTTTCAAATGAGGAGACGGTAAACCATGTGCCAGCACCGAATAATCCAGGTGTACTCTATACCACAGTAGGGTCCAAGATGAGCCTCACAGACCAGGAACCAAATCTTGCCACCACCATATCCCATGATGAAGGTACAGCCGAACTGACAGGTCCAGTTGCAGTAATTTTGGATGAACCTTCGAACGAGAAGCAGCCCGATACCACCAGTGGTGTTGATGTGCAGACCTCGCATTACTCCGGTAAGGACACCCCAACACGGGCGCAACCCTTGGATGAGTACATGCCAATGGCCAATCCAAGTGGCCAGCCTCCTCCTCAACCATCCCAGCCAGCGTATGAGCTGGAAACTCCATCTCAACCACGACGTGTAGAACAGTACGAGTATATGTCAAATCCAACTAGCCAGCCCCCCACTCAATCGTCCCAGGCAGCATATGAGCTGGAAACTCCATCTCAACCACGACATGTAGAACAGTACGAGCCTATGGACAATCCAACTAGCCAGCCCCCCTCTCAATCGTCCCAGCCAGCTTATGAGCTGGACATTCCATCTCGACCACGACGTGTGGAGCAATACGAGCCTATGGCCGATCCCAGTAGTGAACCATCATCTGACCCTCCTGTGTACGAAGCTATTGACACCACCAGGGAGCCTTCTGTTGCATCAGCCACATCAGTACAGTCGTCACATGGGAGAAACACCCCTCCACGGTCTGAGCAGGTATGTATGTCTCACTGCTGCTAAACTGTTATTTCATATGTGGACTAATGTTCGTATGTACCTGCACTTATAAGTGTAATACAGTCCAACTTGCTTGGTAAGTACCTGAGTCAGTACACACTCCTGGTTAGTGAGTACAAAACACTCAGTTCCTAGTTGATATACACTGGAACCTCTCTATTATGGACACTTTGTGACCTTGATTTTAGTCCTTATTGCAGAGGTGTCCTCAATTCCGAGGTCACTTAATACACTACAGTACTACACTGGGACACAGAATGGTGTCCTTATTACGAGGTTTCTGCTATTCAGAGGTTTGTAATTGAGAGGTTCCACTGTAGTCTCGTGGACTATATCAACCAGTACTGATAGCAAGTACCTTTTGATATGAAATGCAGATTTGGTTGGACTGTACATACATGTACATACGTATATACCTGTTGGTACATGCAAATATAATAGTACATATGTACATGTTATATCACCTTTATGAGCTATGTGCGTATGCTTGGAATGGATCCTGTGTATGGGGTGCCGAAGATGTAGCCCTGGGGGGAGGGGGGGTCTATAAACGGATTAGTTTCCTGTGTTCCCTTACCAAACATGATAGGTATGGGTAGCCACGTATCCTGATTAGCCACTTGGTGACCTTCTGGTAGCAAATTGATTAGTAAATTGTCACATCTGAGGATCACAGGATTACACAGGATACATACGTATCTCTGCTATTCTTTGACGTTGGCACTAACCAGGATACATGTATGTACGTACGTATGTGTGTGTACAGAGGTGACACACTGTGTGTGTGTGTGTGTGTGTGTGTGTGTGTGTGTGTGTGTGTGTGTGTGTGTGTACAGAGTTGACACACTGTATACGTCATGAAGAGATCTAATCCTGTAACCATTCTGTTGATTCCCATAATAATCCTCCATGTACAATGTTATAATATATTCAATTATGAGCAAACTCAATAACCACTGGAGTGTTTAATAATTAATTTGATCAAAATATATTACTCATCAAAGTAATTTGGCCAAAATTAACCGAGTGTTGCATTTGATATGGTTCAAATCTTTTAAAAAGTAAATTTTTCACTGATATGCCAGTTCTGCATTGGCACCTGTCAGCTTGTTGTGGTCCTCTTGTACATGTCAGCTTGTTGTGGTCTACTTGTACATGTCAACTTGTTGTGGTCCTCTTGTGCATGTCAGCTTGTTGTGGTCCTCTTGTACATGTCAGCTTGTTGTGGTCCACTTGTACATGTCAGCTTGTTGTGGTCCACTTGTACATGTCAGCTTGTTGTGGTCCACTTGTACATGTCAGCTTGTTGTGGTCCACCTGTACATGTGTGTTGTGGTCCACCTGTACATGTGTGTTGTGGTCCACCTGTACATGTGTGTTGTGGTCCACTTGTACATGTGAGCTTGCTGTGGTCCACTTGTACATGTGAGTTTGTTGTGGTCCACCTGTATGTGTAAGCGTGTTGTGGTCCACTCGTACGTGTATGTAAGCCTGCTGTGGCCCGTTTGTACATGTCAGCCTGGTGTGGTTGACTTGTACATGTCAGCCTGGTGTAGTTGACTTATGCATGTCAGCCTGTTGTGGTCAGTTACGTAGTACATGTGAGCCAGCTGCAATCCAGTTGTACAATTATTGGTGTGTACTGATTGTCTCCCTCGACTCCTCCCTATCCCAGCTGAGAACCACAATGTCCTCTCCTAATGTTATGGAAAGACAAGTGTCTGAACCTAGTCCACCACCTGGGATTCAGAATGAGTATATCAGTCTCCCCAATGGGAACTCTCCCTTCTCTCGTTCCATCTCCGCCACTGATTGGTCAAAGCACTCCACGCAAGTGTCTAGAGTTCAGGATGTTAAGGTAAGATGAGAATTATCTAGTAACTCAGACGTCAAAACACAAAGAATGATATTGTACTTGTTATGACATATGAGCTGTGATTTGATCTAATGTGTGTACATGCATACAGTATGTACTTGTACACATTGTATGCATGTACGTACGTATGTACATACATCAAAAATTTACATTAGGTATGTGTCACAATGTGTGTATATACGTACATGTTACATACCCTATGCAGTAGCCTCCAGGGCTAAAGGTTCGCCCACGTTAAATAAGATTCCAAAACCATAACTATGTACGTGCACAAACGTGTACACTCAACATTGTTTTCCATACTGTACGTATGTAGTGTTCCAGCGTGTTTTTATACTATTGCTTACGTAGACATTGCCTGTACTGAGTAATATCAAAGCAGAACTATCGCCAACTACCAGAAAGTGTGTGTGTGTGTGTGTGTGTGTGTGTGTGTGTGTGTGTGTGTGTGTGTGTGTGTATTGTTTGCATGCGTGTTTGTATGTGTATTTGTGTGTGTGTGTGTGTGTGTGTTTGTGTGTGTGTGTTACAAAATTTACCACTTGACACTTGAAATTATACTGATAACATAGTCTATGTACGTACGTATGTATGTACAGTGTATACATGTACTCTCTCTTGTATTCGTGTGCTCTACAGGCGGTTAGGGACACTGGAGACTGGCGACAGTTTAATGGTGAGTATTTTGAGCATAGACGGTAACGTACATATGTTTTGTGTACTGTGTATCGTGTTAGCATGATTCATAATGGATATGGTTGGATTGTGTGGCTGATTTTGTGCGTTTGGTATGAGAATGTTAATTACTGCTGCCACACCCTGAAGTACTATCTGCACAGTACACACCTCACCTTCCTCCTGCCTCTGAAGTACTATCTGCACAGTACACACCTCACCTTCCTCCTGCCTCTGAAGTACTATCTGCACAGTACACACCTCACCTTCCTCCTGCCTCTGAAGTACTATCTGCACAGTACACACCTCACCTTCCTCCTGCCTCAGAAGTACTACATGCACAGTACACACCTCACCTTCCTCCTGCCTCTGAAGTACTACATGCACAGTACACACCTCACCTTCCTCCTGCCTCTGAAGTACTATCTGCACAGTACACACCTCACCTTCCTCCTGCCTCTGAAGTACTACATGCACAGTACACACCTCACCTTCCTCCTGCCTCTGAAGTACTACATGCACAGTACACACCTCACCTTCCTCCTGCCTCTGAAGTACTACATGCACAGTACACACCTCACCTTCCTCCTGCCTCTGAAGTACTATCTGCACAGTACACACCTCACCTTCCTCCTGCCTCTGAAGTACTACATGCACAGTACACACCTCACCTTCCTCCTGCCTCTGAAGTACTATCTGCACAGTACACACCTCACCTTCCTCCTGCCTCTGAAGTACTACATGCACAGTACACACCTCACCTTCCTCCTGCCTCTGACACACTTACACTCGTACACATCAAAATCCTTTATGTCCTGAGGGAAGTCTTTTAGTTCGAGGAGCACTTACTATGGCACAGTTTTCAGCTGTTTTCAATTTTCATCCTACATACTGGATGTTCCACCTGGGTGGGTTACCTTCAGCAAACCCACCACAAGGGGGAAAGCAATGAAAAACCTGTACCATTCAATGGAAAGTTTGTTTTGTTGACTTCTGATTCTTGCATGAATGCATTGTAGCACCATACATTGCTGGAAGTTTCACAGTTTTACTTTCACAAATCGAGTAGAGTGTGCAAATAGAATGCCGCAAAGATCGCACCATACTGATCTTAATCCTCACAAAAACTGAACAAATTTGATCATATTATGTGATAATTCAAAACAATTACTTGATGTAAACTTCCGAGGTTCATCATGTGTTGTTGGACTCATAACCTGATCCTTACACTGTTTGTGATTTCAGTGGTGGAGTACCCAACTACAGCCAGTTCTCCTGGGTGTTCCCCCATTTTGGAGAAATGTGCTTACGCAATCAATTGAAAGACGTACGTAATTA
>OZ026549.1:1710132-1772632 GCA_964020155.1 Chondrilla cf. caribensis | reverse complement strand
ATGTATGAATATACGTATGTACTGTACACCCCTCCCTACTGCACTGTGTACACCCCTCCCTACTGCACTGTGTACACCCCTCCCTACTGCACTGTGTACACCCCTCCCTACTGCACTGTGTACACCCCTCCCTACTGCACTGTGTACAACTCTCCCTACTGCACTGTGTACACCCCTCCCTACTGTACTGTGTACACCCCTCCCTACTGTACTGTGTACACCCCTCCCTACTGCACTGTGTACAACTCTCCCTACTGCACTGTGTACACCCCTCCCTACTGCACTGTGTACACCCCTCCCTACTGTACTGTGTACACCCCTCCCTACTGTACTTAGTGTGAACCGTGCGTATCTATTTCTATTGTAGAAAGACAATAAAAAGCCTCATAGGCTTGACCTGATCACTTCTAACAGAGTCTTCCAGTTTGCAGCTCCATCTGAAGGTGAGGTTATAACTTACTGTATGTACGTATTCGTGTATGTTTGCTAAGCACGTATGTATGCATTTGTACATGCCTATGTATGTGAACATTTGTATGTTGTATATAAAGATACGTATGTGTGTACAGAAATTATGCTTAAGTATGTACGTTTGTACACTGTTGTCGTGTGTGTGTGTACTATGTACGTATGTATATGTACATGTCATTATATATACATACGTACGTATTGTATATAATGACATACGTACGTACATACGTACATCACAGATTGGACAATAGTATTTGTGATTGCTACTGTAATGTAACTGCATCTCTCTCTCACGTTCACACTGACAGAGGAGTGCCTTCAGTGGATCGCTGTGTTGCAAGGAGCCATGGCCTCTTTTAAGGTACAGTACATGTGTACGTGTGTACCTACACACATGTAGATGGATGTACTGTACGTATGTGCATATGTGTACTATATGTATGTACGTGCGTACCTACACACGTGTAAATGGATGTACTGTACATATGTGCATACGTATGTGTACTATATGTGTGTGCATATATATACTTACATCTTCTATATTTGTGTAGGTATTTATGTATGCTTACATGTACTTGTGTACAGTGCTGTGTATTTGTACTTACGTATATGTAGCAGATACATTTTGTATATAGCATACAGTGGAACCTCTCTATTATGGATCCTTTTGAACCTATATGTACATTTTATGTCCTCATTATGGAGGTTTTTTCAATTCGGAGGTCATTTCATGCACTATTGTACTACTCTTGGACACAGAATGGTGTCCTTAATGTAGAGGTTTTCTTAATTCTGAGGTTGGTATAGAGAGGTCCCACTGTATATAGAAGCTTACGAGGTAAACACTCTATACACTGGCCACAACAAACATACACACACACACTCCCAATACAGTTGGGGTGCATTACACTGAGTCAATAGTTGACAGTTCTCTGAATGGTTTGTGGTGGGTCCTGCTATGCAACACAGACCCAAACAGTCAATGAAGCACCTATTGTCGCATTAGAATCCCTGTGGTATGCGCATACATACTCACATTCATGTCATTTTGTGTTTACACTTGTGTGTGTGCACACAGAACTGATTTTGTGAATAGCTTCAATGTACGTCTTGCAGCCATCTGAAGTACTAGAAGGAGGGATGTTTCACAACCCGGATAAATGTGTAAGTGACCTACAGTGGAGTGTCTGTTAGGTTCTGTGTGAGGATGCTTGTGCATAGTTTGTGTACTGTTTGGATGGATCATTTGTATGTATTCCTTCGAAGTGATCATAACTTATGAACAATATGTACTGCATGTACTGTGTGTACTGCATGTACTGCATGTACTGTGTGTACTGCATGTAGTGCATTACTGCATGTACTACATGTACTGTATGTACTGGTACATATCTTCGAATCATCACCATTTTTGTGTGCCTGTTAGAATAAAATGGCCACCAGACGACATGCTGTTATTATAACAATTATTGTGTTAGCTCATAAGGACAATTCCTGTGGTGAGCGACCACCTGTCTTGTAAGACCACCTTTATCAGAACCCTGTTGATCACTGGTTACAAGTTAGCACAATACTCTCCAGGAGTTGTAGTATACTGAGAATGGTGTATTTGTATACTACAGTGTATGTATGTATATTCTAGTAAACATATGTATCTTGGATACTTTTTGCATCTGTAGGGGTATTTGCTCAAGCAAGGCCACGGGACTATTAAGAGATGGGAGAAGCGATTTGTGGCTGTGAAAGGATCGAAGTTTGCCTACTATAGCAGCAAAGAGGTCAGACTTCTCCCACCTGTGGGTGTGTCCAGTGTGTGACTCCTCCCATTTGTGGGTGTGTCCAGTGTGTGACTCCTCCCATTTGTGGGTGTCAAATTTGTGACTTTTCCTATCTATGGGTGTGTACAGTATGTGATTCCTCCCATCTGTGGGTGTGTCCAGTGTGTGATTCATCCTATCTGTGGGTGTGTCCAGTGTGTGACTCCTCCCACCTGTGGGTGTGTCCAGTGTATGTGATTCATCCTATCTGTGTGGTCCAGTGTATGACTCCTCCCATTTGTGGGTGTGTCCAGTGTGTGACTCCTCCCATCTGTGGGTGCATCTAGTCTGACTCCTCCCATCTGTGGGCGTGTCTGGTCTGTAACTCCTCCCCTGTCCATCCTGTAGGATTTTCTTGCTGCCAAACCAATTCATGTCCTTGAGTCAAAGCTGATGAACGTCAGACCAGATTCGGCCGGTAGTTACAAGTTTATTGTCACCACAGCCAAGAAGAGCTACCAGTGAGTGTTGTGAACATGTGTATGCTCACGTATTCTAGTGCATAGGTATGTACGTACAATACATACAATATGGGACATTTTTGAAAGCATGTACGTACGTACCTCTTTAGTACATACGTAATATGTTATGTATGTGGGGTGAATAGCATACATGCTTAAGTGTATTTTCTGTATACATATGTATTTCGTATCTATATTTACTACACGCAATACACACACACACAACACACACACACACACACACACACACACACACACACACACACACACACACACACACACACACACATAATCACTGAGGTCCTTCAAGTACAAACACTACACCTGACCTCACTCAAGTTTATGTTTAACCTTAAACATAGCTTACGTATATAAACTTATCCCTTCCTCATTCAATCTGTGTTTCTGTAGTTTTCAAGCCTCCACTGATATGGAACGTACTGAGTGGGTGGATGCTTTGAGAATAAGCACACTAAAGGGTCTGGACGAGGAGAAGGGAGCTCCTGCTAGTAGACTCCCATCCTCACAAGACATCTTGGACAGAATCTACAAAAACACGAGCAACAAGACCTGTGCCGACTGTGCTAGTTCCAGTGAGTGCTGTACACCCCGCTCCAGAAGAAGGGCAATGTTTTAACGCATACTGAGCATACATTAATAACACATACATACGTATATACACACAAAAGTATGGATGTGTATAAATTTATATGTATGTATACAGTGGAACCTCTATTAAAGGACACTCTAAATACACGTAGAGGACACCATTGAAATTACTTCTCCAAAAAGGATATTCTCAAAGGCAACAAAATTAAATATTGACTTTACTGTAGTGCTAGTACATTATTCACCTCTGAAGAGTAGACAACCTCTCTACAGTGGACAAATTAGCTGGTCCCAGTGTGTCCTTTATGAAGAGTTTGCACAGTATAATGTACATACATATGTGACAAGGCTTGTTAACATTCCCATTGTATATATGTATGTGAGTGGGTGTAGACCCCCTCTCACAGAAATAAACCATGATTTTTGTACATAAATTTATACTTATCCTGTACATATGTATGAATTGTATGCCTACTTGTGCATAGATTATATGCTTCGGTATAGTAATTATACTTATGTATGTATGTGCATAAATAAGTACGTACATATGTACTTACACTACATATTTTTGTGTGTAACACTTCCAGTTTTGTTGCACTGTATGTGTATAGTACCTGTCTACACCGGTACTTGCTGAACACACACAGTTGGTAACAAGCCCTTCCCCTCTCCTGTCTACACCGGTACTTGCTGAACACACACAGTTGGTAACAAGCCCTTCCCCTCTCCTGTCTACACCAGTACTTGCTGAACACACACAGTTGGTAACAAGCCCTTCCCCTCTCCTGTCTACACCAGTACTTGCTGAACACACACAGTTGGTAACAAGCCCTTCCTCTCCTCCCTCAGATCCAGTCTGGGCCTCTGTCAATCTCTGTGTAATGCTCTGTATCAACTGTTCTGGAGTACATCGTTCACTTGGTGTGCATATCTCCAAGGTCAGATCAGTAGAACTGGACAAGAGTATCTGGACCGATAGTCTGATCAATGTGAGTGTCTGGGGTATCCCTCATGTTAGTACTCAATGTTTCTCGTATACAGTGGAACCTCTATATTAAGGACACTTTGGGACCTTGATTTTAGTCCTTGTTACAGATGTGTCCTCAATTCAGAGGTCATGTAATACACTACAGTACTACACAGGGACACAGAATGGTGTCCTTATTATAGAGGTTTCTGCAATTCAGAGGATTCTAATAGAGAGGTTCCACTGTATACGTATTGCGGTGGTGTGTATGTACGTACGTATATACGTACATACGTACATGCACTTAGGTACGTAAGTGTGTCTGCATACGTACATACGTACGTGCATACATATTTAGTGAATACTATGCTTACTGGTGTATTCATGTTTACAGTATTATACAAGTCCTTCCATGCACACAGCACACACAAGCACACACACACCCCACACACAAGCATGCACACACCCACACACACACACACAAGCATGCACACCCCACACACACTCGCATGGTTGAAAACCTGCTAATTATCTTTTGTTAATCCCTTCTGATATGATAGCTGATGGTTGCTATTGGTAACTCGGCTGCTAACCGCTTTTGGGAACATCATTTACAGCAAGAGAAACTGGACGCTGAAGTGGAGAGGTGTGTGTATGTGTGTGTGCCTTTGTATATTGTATATTATGTATATCAAAACTTAATCTAGTGCCTACATGAGTTTGTTTTGTCTTGGGTGACAATGTTCACTCAACTTCAAAGGCATGTTATCTTTCCTGTATAATACACCTGGCTGATACATCAAGCCATACATGTGCATGTAAGCAACCCAGATTTATAAATGACATCATCACAACACACCCTGTGTGCAGAGATAAGTAACCCACATGGTGTATACTGTATCTGCTATGTGCAACAACTGTCCACATGTCGATGTATGTGTGTGCTTCTCTCTCACTGTGTGTGTGTGTGTGTGTGTGTGTGTGTGTGTGTGTGTGTGTGTGTGTGTGTTCATGATGGTGTATGTCATGCTGCATAATGCATCATGTATTTACAGACAGGTCACATCATCCATTCTTGCATTTGGATTGATGCTTTTGTTGCTTCTCTGTTGCTCGTTGCAGGGACATCAGAGAGGCTTTTGTCAGAGCCAAGTACGAGACCAAAGCTTGGATCCCTCGTGTCGGTGACGATGCTGAGACGCTCAGTAAAGCTCTCTGCGTCAGTGTAATGACAGCTAATGTCCAGAGGAGCTACGAGTTGATCTGCAGTGGGGCCAAAGTAAGGAGAACTTTACATTGTCCACTACATTACATGTATGCACTGTATATGTATGTATGTACATACACACATGCATACTTACAGTAGAGCTCTACTCAAAGACATTTTCAATGATGAGTTTACCTCTCTGATAGAATAATTGTGTATCTCCCAAACCCTGAATGCCTGTAGTGTATATCTCTACAAGCAAACAACATCAGAATTAGGATTATGTCCCAATAATGACCACCTGAAGTGGCTCCATTGGTGGTCTCCATTTCGATATTTTACTGTATTATGCTGTACAAGGACATGCATATGTCATCATGCACAGACTGTACATACGTGCTGTAGGTGTTTGGGGTAGTATGGTATTTATGCCTGAAGTGTTGATGATGCCTCTTCTACTTTCTGTTAGGTAAGATTTGAGCATCCGAGTCCGAGGAGTCCTGAGCAAAACACACGTGAGTATTCTGTATGTGTGTGTGTGTGTGTGTGTGTGTGTGTGTGTGTGTGTGTGTGTGTGTGTGTGTGTGTGTGTGTGTGCGTGCATGCATGTATGAGTGTGTGTGTGTGTGTGTGTGTGTGTGTGTGTGTGTGTGTGTGTGTGTGTGTGTGTGTGTGTATGAGTGTGTGTGTGTGTGTGTGTGTGTGTGTGTGTGTGTGTGTGTGTGTGTGTGTGTGTGTGTGTGTGCGTGTATGAGTGGGGGGGCGTGCATGCATGTATGAGTGTATGAGTGTGTGTGTGTGCATGCGTGTACGAGTGTGTGTTTGTGTGTATGCGTGTATGTGTGTGTGCATATATGAATGTTCATCTGGTAGGCCTCAGTAGACCTTATTCATTGTGATTATGAATAATTTACATTTTCACTATAGCACTGTTGATAGCTCAGGCCAATAACGAAAACCTACAAGTGGTGAGTTGTTTACAAAATCCACAAATATGCAGAGCACACACACTACAGTGCACTATGTCTACACATAACACACACTGTATGGTAGGAATCTCTGTGTGTACAGCACCAACTGTGTGCACACAGTATGTGCCGAGATTTATGTTAGAAACATTGACAAGTGGGGACAGAAGCCTGCTGGGGATAATATGTATGTAGGGAGGGGTGAACAGTGGGTATTGATAGGATAAAATTCCCAACTGAAGGAAATTTCCCGAGAGACGCCAAATACCCTTCATTTCCCACCTGGAGAGAGCTCTTTGTACAGTGTACGTATGTAGAACATATGTACTTATGTATGTATGCTGCTTATATATGTGCATGCATCTTGTAAGTACTCTGTTATACTGGTATGCAAAGTTGTATAGTGCATATGTACGTATTTGTACCTCTGTACATATCCTGTGTATCACTGGTTTACATACGTACATTAGGTTTACGTAATGTTATGCATATTTCATGTTTTGTATCTATGATGTCATATATAGGAGCTACTGAAGCAGAATGGAGCAGAACCTGAAGTAAACGGACAATTGGTTAGCTCAGAGCACACATGAGCATGACTGTGATATTGTTGTGCGAATTTGTATACAATTGCTTTGACAAGTGAATGGTTATATTTTGTTATTTTCACCTAGAATATATACATACGTATTTGGTATGTTGATGTTAGTTGATCACCAGTAATGGATGTGGTTATGAATGATTTCGAATACCATTCAGTTTAAAATCCTTCATTCTGTACTACTTAATATCCATGTATGTGTGCGTGTACGTATCTCTACCTCTTGGTGAGAAAATCATCGCCCAAACTACTGTACGTGCACTATGTAATGTATGCTAGCTACCACCATGATGAACAGTCAAATTGAGCAATCCCCCTCTCTGACGTGGATTATGGTGTTGTTATGGTGTTGGTCCCCCTCTGTAGTGAGGACAACATTCGTACTAGTGCTCGCTATCTCTGGCTTGGATTGTAGTGTAATTATTGTGTTGTGTGTGTGGATGAAATCCGTGTTTGAACTTGCCATTGTCGCAGGATAACGATCTCCGAATCAACAGACAGGGCTTCTTGAGTAAAACTGGCGGAGACAGAACTGGGTGGAAGAAGAGGTTTTGTACTCTAAATCAAGATGGATTCAAATATTATAAGGATGAATCCGTGAGTGTGTGTACCACGTCATGTAGTGTACTGTCCATCATTGTAGTGAGGATAACGTTCAATACTGTTTATGGTATTGACCCTCAAACGTGAAGTAATTGGAGAGTGTTTGAGATAATATAGTGCTGTATGTATGTAATAGTTGAAGTGTGTTTACACAGGAGTAACTGAGCAGGGTGAGATTAGTAGATTCATTACCACTGTGTGGACAGACTGTAACTGGTGTATTTTTTCGAATGTAAACTTTAGAAACTTTGGGAAAAAAATCACTGCATTTTCTTGTAAATGTCTTTGCTAGCATCATTAGATATACGTAATTTCATCCCACAACTCCTAATTACCATGGTTACTTGTTCATGAGTTCCCATGTTTGTATGCTCACTTGTTCCCATGCCCACTCAATCCCATTGCAGTGTTCTGAAGAGCTCGGTACCATCAACACTGGAGATATGCTGTCGGTGGCCGTCATTGATGATGACTCTTTGACACAGGGCAGTGCAAAGTCAGTTGATATACCATGCACACGTACATAATACCATATCTAAGTATGTACAGCTACATGTAATAGTTGTACCACCTTTCAGCAGGGTACATGGGAAATAGACAGATTGATAGTCCACGAGGGCGGAGCCCGAGGGGTCTATCTAATCTGTCAATTTCCCATGTACCCTGCTGAAAGGTGGTACAACTAACTTGTATCCCAGCAACTGTAAGAATAGGCTCGAGTTTGTTTACGTGTTGGTATCGATATTGCTTGAACGGATCGGAGAAGACGAATGTCGCGCGAGTATATTTCAAACGAGTGTGTAGATTGGCGGCTATATACGTTAGAGAAGCATAAAGAGGAAGAAGAGGAGTTTCAGAAGTACTTGACGAAATTTTAGAAGAAAACGAGCCACCACAGACCTCTGCTGTTCTTCCTACGGCCGGATGTCAGCATCAGAGCGAAGCTAACGGAAGAAGGCGCTTGTTTTCTAGAAGAATCGGAGAAGAAAAAGAGCCAATTAGCCGACCTGCCATCAAAAGAGAACTTCGCAGTTTCGAAGAAGTCGTTTGTACCAAAAAAGCACGGCGAAGAATAAAGAAATGGACAGTGAAGAATTTTAGCGAGTGTATTGCTGCGTACTTTGCTCTGCCGTACTGTGTTGCGTTGCCATGACAATAATGAAGTGTTAATTAATTAATGCGCTGTTTTAGGAAGTATCGAATTAAGCCTGTGAATAGGTGTCTATAGAGTCTGATAGACCCCAGCTGTGTGTCTACAGGATATAGACACACAGCGGCGCCTTTGATCTCGCCTCTCACTGGGATACAAAATAGTATATATGTACAGTGTTATTCATTCATGTATATACATTCTATTGTATGCACTTATATGTAAGTACAGTGGAACCTGCCTACAGTGGTCACCCTTGAGACCTGATAAAGGTGGCTGTTATAGAGAGGTGGTCTTTATATGCAGGTTGTATTGTACACTATAGACCCTTTAGGAACTCCAACACCTGACTGTTATAGAGAGGTGGCCTGCTAATACAGTGATCATTATACGCATGTTTCACTGTGTGTATTCGATATATAAACACATACTATAGTGTTCATGTCAAGGGATGGAAATTTGTGTACATTAATGAAACCTTTAATATCAACAACAATGTGACGTGATACCTTCTGTGCCCAGATACTTCCAGTTTGAGGTTACCACGGTGAGCAGGGTGTACCTGTTGGGGGCGGATCTGGAGCAAGATAGGGCTGGCTGGGTTGCTGATTTTGAGAGAGTGAGTCAATGCGCATACATGCTTTGTGTACCTGGATGCTGTGAGGTTTAATTTATGCAAGCTTTGTACGTGCACATGCATAGTTACATAACTTGGATGTATGTACTCTTCACACCACACCATATGAAATCACCTGGAAGCATCCTGTTCTCTGTGTGTGGTTTATATCAACTTCCAACATGGTTTAATATAGTACATAGTGTGTACCGTTTAGCTCAATACTACTGACACCCTTCCAACATGGTATGATATAGTGCATATGTAGTACTTACTATTTGACTGAATACTGACAGCCTGAGCACAGAAATTCATATAATGTATATGTACGTACAAAAACGATCCCACCTGCAAACCTTAACTCTTTTTTTTGCTTGTATCTCCAATGTACAGCTAATTCCACCTGATGCAGCTGACTGTCTGGTGAGTATCCACTAACACAGTGCAGTATAGGCAGTTTGTTCCGTTAAAGTGTGTTGTGGGTCACTCCCACTAAGCTAGGCCTCAATGCTCATCCCATGCTTCCCTCCACTGCAGGGTTATGATAAGGTTGGCTATCTGCAGCTGAACTACAAGTTACCTCCAGTGAGTGTACCTCATGTGTTGATAACGACCTCCTTGCATTCATGTACTATGTTGAGTGAATATTTATTAATCCACCATGTTTAGTTATGGCAGTATTTCAGCAAATTTGCAGTTTTGCAGTTTAATTGTTGGCATGTTAACGAGAATTCACTGTACAATATGTGTGGCTCTGTCCTAGTAGTATATGTACGTATGTACATGCGTAACTGTTAAGTATTGATGCTGTACATGTCCTGTGTATACACTACACCGAAAGGCGGGAAATATTAACAAGGAATCATATTGGCGTATTAGAAATTTGAAGAGCTAATGCTAATTGGCAGTATATTTTCCACCCAAGTGGTATGTGGCAAGTCTTTCTCAACATTATCTGAGCCTTTCATACAGACAATTTGACCTACACAGTGTGGAACTCAACTTCCAGATTTACTTAGCGTATGTTAGTGACATTGGTGTTAGTTGGTATCCAATATGATTACATACATAACTGTTTAATCACCACAGTAAGAGCCATCAATCTGATTTATTCAGAAATTTGCAAATATACTCCAATCTTTCCACTCTTAAGTATATATAAATACAACCCATTTAGTGTACATACATGTGTATGTATATACGTACGTATGTACCTATGTACACATGTACATATGCGTTCATTTACATTCCTGGTGGTCTGTTCAGGTGTGGAGACAACATTGGTTTACTTTGAAAAGTAAAGAATTGGCTTTTTACAAGAGAGTGAGTTCTCACAATCAAGCTCTCTATGTGGTGTATGTTTGTTGTATGCTATGTTATAATATGTACTGTGTGTGCATTTGGTTGCTTGTATGTATGAACTCGGTATATATTTTAGTGTTGTGTACTATACTCAAATGTACAAGCATACATGTACTTACTTATACGTATATTGGCGGTATATATGTAATAGTTGTATCCTGGTGTTGTGAATTACAGTATAATCATATGAAAATGTATTATGCAAGCATATCACATAATACTTGTACTTTTCACCCTCGTATCCTCATGAATGTGCAGTACATGGACATAATTCTTAGTTATCTTAACTCTGGTCCTGTGTCTGTTCTTGTAGGGTGAGGAGAAGGAGACTCTAGATCTAAAGAAGATGACTGATTTGAAAGGACCAGAGAAGAGTTCTCCTGATTCTCTCTGTCTGTTACAAATGATATTCCCATCAAGGTATGTGTGTGTGTGTGTGTGTGTGTGTGTGTGTGTGTGTGTGTGTGTGTGTGTGTGTGGTGTGTGTGTGTGTGTGTGTGTGTGTGTGTGTGTGTGGTGTGTGTGTGTGCATGTGTGTGGTGTGTGTGTGTGCGTGTGTGTGTGCGTGTAAACCCACATATTACTATTGCACATTGAGGAGAGTGTCACTATGCCCACAGGACATATTTACTGAGGACAAGCACACCTCTGGAGGCTGAAGTTTGGTTTGAGGCACTTAGACACACCCAGGTGACGGGGATTCCCCTGAAAGACCAACAGACCACTAGCTACGGTGTCCCCATCATCGTTCACAAGTGCATTCAGTTCATAGAAGTTCACGGGATGGAGGTTGAGGGGATCTATCGACACAGCGGTCAGAGGGCAAAGATACAGAAGTTAACTCTAGAATTCAACCAAGGTTAGGTGGTTTGGAGGGTGGTGGGATGGTTAGAGTGTAAACACAGTGTATTATCCATTTATGCCTTGTGTGTATGGTGTCTCTGTGCTTGGTGTCAAAGTGTTGTCTGGGAACAGATAGGGACATACAGTACAGCATATTCGCACATGTACATTTTAACAACGATGACGACATTAGTTCTCTGGTTCCGATGGCATGCTATGTATGTAGGATGTGGGGTGTTTACCCTTCCATGTTGTCATGACCCATATGTGATCTCAGTTAACAGTATAAAGCAGGCCAACTGTATTGCTGTTTGGGTGACCAGGATATATGCACTTGTGAACTGTTGTGTAATCTATTGCGCATTCAGTCATAGTGCAGTGGAGCCCGTTGAACACTGGATCTAAGGGACCTCCCACCCCCTCCCATACTAACAGACTATTTATACCCACTGTATGTAAAGTGAATACTCATTAATCCGCCACAATTCGTTTTCAGAGAATATGGTGGATTAACGAGTTTGATGGATTAACTGGATATGCATTGGTACTTTTATGTATATTATTATACTGTATATTATACATTGTATATTGTTACTGGGAAATTGTGGCGGATTAAGCAATGGTGGATTAGCAAGAATTCACTGTATGCATATATGGTTGATGTTGGATGCAAACAGCTCTTTTATATGTCAACAAAAATTGTGTGTTAGAGAAGTGTATACCAAACGAGCTTCATACCATCAGAATACAGCTCTATATATTTTGCACATGTAAAACTTGTGTAAGTTGTTGGTATGGTGTCATATACGTAATGCCATTTCTGATTCCTCTGTCTCCTCAGATGCCAAGGGGGTGGTTATAGATTCCGATGTATACAACGTTCATGATGTTACCGGATGCTTGAAGCAGTTCTTCAGGAGTCTACCCGATCCTCTACTGACCCATCACCTCTACGAATCGCTCATAGCTGTATCTCGTGAGTTGTGCGTTGTGTAACTGTCGGTACAGTCACGCACGCTGAACGATTCATTATTACTTGATGGTGATAATGACATGTTCAGCAAGATAGCGTTGTCTATCAAACACTGTTGTGTGAATCACCAATGGTTAAATAATAGCTAGTTGGACATGCTGTACATATGGTACCTCCTGCATGCCAACATGACAACAGTTTGGATATATGTTCATCACGTCTCAGCAACACTTGGTCTAATACTCTCAAACACAGGATTGAAAGTTTCGACCTTGAGGTCTTCAGGATAATACTGGAGCTCACTGTAACTATTGCATACATATATCCACTATGAATGCAACAACTACTCCTTTTAACTACATAGGTGACAACTGTTTTAGAATAAAACCAGTTACGTACATACATATGTACTATAATCGTTGTGCCAACAGCAGTTCAGCTACATACACTTATGTAGGAATAACCTGAGAAATATTTATGTATATACATACTGTGTGCATCTTCTATTCTGCTAAATCACAGATTATACAGTACATATTGCTGTTTGCCAGTAAACCTGTACATACTTTTGTGTTTATTTCACATATGTATATATACATGTATGTATGTACAGTACGTATACACTCACTTTGTGTTCACTGGGTAGCCATCACAACATATAAAGTCATTAGCAACTTTTCCATGGTAATGTAAATTAATAATGAAATAAAATCTTTGTTGTTGTTGTTGACTGTCAATTAAAGTTGTCCCAGCAACCATGTGTTTACATGTTTACTGGTTCTTGTGGTGTTTGTGTAGAAATGACAGACCACGAGAGTCAGCTCTACCAGATCCAATCTCTAATAGACCAGCTACCGACAGTCAACTACACCACTCTGAAGAGGGTGATTGGACATCTCAGCAGGATTGCAGAACTGGAGGAGAAGAACAAGATGGGATTGTCCAATATTGTGAAGATATTCGGACCTACCCTAATGACAGTCGATGGGGACACTGTGAGTGGATGGGATGTTGGTGTGTGGGGGGGATGAGTGTGGAAGTGTGAGTGGGGGACGAGTGTGGAGGTGTGAGTGGGAGGAGTGTGAAGGTGTGAGTGGGAGGAGTGTGGAGATGTGAGTGGGAGGAGTGTGGGGTGTGAGTGGGAGGAGTGTGGAGGTGTGAGTGAGAGGAGTGTGGGGTGTGAGTAAGAGTGCAGGGTGTGAGTGGGAGGACTGTGGGGTGTAAGTGGGAGAAATGTGGGGGTGGGAGTGGTGGGATGGAAGTGTGAGTGTGTAAAAGTAAAATAAGAAATAGGTTGTAGTTGGTGTACGTATGTCCATTTGTACATTTATGTGCCTTGACACGTGTATGTATATACCTATATATGTGTGCAGAGTTACTTTAGTGAAGGCGAGTATGAGTGAGTCTGTATCCAGCCTTCATGTATGACACTCTTTTCATGTATTGCAGATCTCCTTCCAAAACTCTTGTCACGAATTCAAAGTCATCACCATTCTGATCAAGTACTACAAGTGGTTGTTCCAAGTTAGTGCACTTCCTGTGTTTCCACTTTTTGTCATTTCCTGTTCCTGTGTCTCACTTCCTTTTTGCTTTGCTTCATACATACCTGCAGTATGTATTTCTACCCCTGTGTGTTGGCATTCTTCCCAACCATTTCCTGTTGACTGTACGTAGATTGATGATGAAGAAATGAAGAAAGAACAGGCGATGCAAGATGCCATGAAGAGACTTGCGGAGGCAAAGCAGCAGCAGTTCAAGGAGAGAAGTTCCTTCACTGCCACCTTCATTGTTACGGTGTTTGTACAGCACAAGGATGGGGACTCCTCTAACATTAAGGTTAGTATGTGCATGTATGAGAGTGTGTACACCTGTGTGTGTGTGTGTGTGTGTGTGTATGTGTGTGTGTGTGTGTGTGTGTGTGTGTGTGTGTGTGCTGTGTGTGTGTGTGTGTGTGTGTGTGTGTGTGTGTGTGTGTGTGTGTGTGTGTGTGTGTGTACATGTGTGTATAGTGTGTTTACGTGTGTGTGTACGTGTGTGTGCGTGTATGTGTACATGCATATTGTGTGTATGCAACTACATACACATACAGTGTGTATATACCTGACAATTCAGGTGGCTCAGACAACTACTGTTGGAGATATAACAGAACAAGTGGCAACTTTGAAGAACCTCCCTCCTGACAACTATGCTCTGTACCTAGTGATGGGAGATGCTGTGTCAGGTTAGTACACACAACTACAGTCCAACTTGCTAAGTGAGGACCTTGAAGGACACAGGTGTTATACACACTCAGTTACAAATACAACACAATGACACCAAATCTGTACTTCTTATCAGTAGTACTTGCTATCTATACTGGTTGACACAGTGTAAAGAGATAGTGACTGAGTGAAGTGTACTCACTAACCATGAGTGTGTACTAACCCAGGTACTTACTAAGCAAGTTGTACAGTCTGTATGTACAATAATAATAACATATTCATTGTATGTACTGTATAAGCCATATGTGATAGGGTCTGAGAAAAGGGGTCTTATGGCGCTAACATTTGATTCCGAGTTAACCCTACTAACTTAAAACACGTGTACTAATCTACAGAATGCTGCTTTAAAAATAACCGTATAGCTAATTTGGTTCCGAAGATACACGCGATTGAATGTGACCGTGCACGTAACCACCATTCCAAGAAAATGCGATGATTGCTTATGTCCGAACATTCCGTATATCTTCGTATAATTCGTGACATCACCTGGGCCTGTAGACTAGACTTGTATAATTCCATTGCGCGCTTGAATCGCGGTGTCCGCATAACTTCGTAACGAATAACAATGGCGTATTTTCGGTAGATAACAATCAGTCGTAGCTCCATAACACAAGATCAAACGGTCACTGTGCTTTCAGGTAACCTTTTACTAAACATTTGGATTGGATTTATCACAGAAAAAAAATCAAAAAAATTATATGAAAACATGTTTTGACTCGTATCTTGGTTTACACAACAGCGCCATAAGACCCCTTTTCTCAGATCCTACCACATATGTGCAGTATGTACACATACAGTATTTATAGTATGTATTTCGGTATGTAAAGTATGTGTGTACATGTACATATCACACATGGTGTGATTTAGCATGCTACCAGGGGACTATGTATGTACATATTTGAATGTAGCACATGTTAAGTACTGTAGATCTATCGTGACATCCTCTACGATTGCTTTAACTTGCAGAGCGGTTCATCCACCCTAGTGAGAGGGTGCTGTCAGTCATACAGAACATCACATCTGATCACTATTTGTGCATCAAACCCAACACTATGGACTCTGTACTCCGTGGACATGTGAGTGCATGTGAACATCACATGATATACATCAACACCTGTTTACATAATATGTTTACATGTGGAAGCATTTGCGCAGATGCACACACGCACGCGCGCGCATACACACACACACACACACACACACACACACACACACACACACACACACAAAAAAAAAAAAAACATTGGTATTATTCCTCATTACAGCTTCAGCCCAATAAAGAACCTGTTAGTTTGTATGTTAAAGAGAAGAAGAAGTGGAGCAAGAAATTACATGCTGCTGCAGTTCTGGCAAAAGATTTTGTTCTGTACAAAGACCCTAGAGTAAGTTCCTCTGTATACACATGTGTGTACATTTGTGTGTAGATGTACGTACATGCGTATACATGTGTGTACATTTATTTCTATTATTTCTCTGTATCTCACCTGGTGTATATTCTTCTATTGCTAGTCGTTCAAGAATGAAGTCTACCGATCTCCAGTGGACGAATTTGATTTGTACATAGGATTTGCCCCCGATGTCAAGTGTCCAGCTCCCACCAGGTACCAGTTCTGTCTGAGAGGAAGGACAGAAGACAGAAGCAAGTGAGTTTGGGGGAGGCCCCAACACTGGTTGGAGCACTGAGTGCAGGTTGTTGGTGTGCCCCTGCTCCATATGACTTACTTTTGTCCTTCCACGATTTTCCAATACCAAAATAATATTATACAAACAGCAGCAAATATCTAATTAATCCACCAAATTCATTAATCCACAATACTATTTGGAGATGAATTCCAGTTGATTGACAAGTAGTCATTGTATATCAAAGTCACCTGTGTATGTCCTGTACATAGTACTTGTCCTGTATTACGTACTGTATAAGGGTATCTTATACCTGTAGCAGGGGTGTACCCAGGGGATTTCCAGAGCTTCTGGAAACCATTCTCACAAATACAGAAATGAGAAAAAATGCTTCTAGAGGAATTTCATTATTAAAGGAAAAGTAATGCTACAATTAAATAATTAAATACTGTAGAAAAGGGTATACAGTACTAATACTACTGTAGAAAAGAGTATACAGTACTACTACTACTAAAAGTATCTGACAATGTAATCCTTAACAATTTCATGGGCAGACACAAGTGAACGTGAGTGTCATTATAGCTGTATTGCCTGACTCCTCTCTTAATATCATCAGGTACTTGTGCGCTGACACAGAACATGATCTGTTTATTATTATCGGAGCAATAACACATGCTAAGGTAATGTGTCATTGTGTTGTATTGGTACTTGAGTGTGTACATATAACACCTGTGTGTGTGCATGCGTATGTGTATAAATTTGTACCTGTGTGTACATGTCTGTGTGTATACATACAGTACGGTTCATGGAAAAGGTAACTTTTTTGTCGGTTAACCTGTAATCAGTTAACCGTTAGCGATAACAGAATATCGGTTAGAAGTAACGCAATATCCGTTAGCGGCTAATCCATTAACAGTTAATCTGTTAACCGGTAACGTGTTAATCGTATGACGTCACTTGTTATGTCTAGAACGAGTGAAAACGTACCTGAGTTTTCGATCGTGGTTTCTTTAGCGCTAAGCTTTAACTTCTCTGTAAGATACGTACGCAGCCGTCTAAAAACACTCGTCGAAAATCACTGGAACAAAGTAACCCTTTGAAACGTGCCATGTATGTTCTAGGTGGACTCTACGTGTATAAAAATAGTTAACGGTTAATCCGTTAACAGTTTAACGGTTAATCCGTTAATCCGTTAACGAAAACCAGATAAATTGCATCGGTTAACCTTTAGCGCTTAACGGTTCACCGTTACCTTTTTCATGAACCATACTGTATGTACCTGTGTGTTCATGCCTGTGTGTACGTATGTACCTGTGTGTACATGCCTGTGTGTATAAATATGTACCTGTGTGTGCATACATATTATGTTGGTATACACGTATCAGTGTACATGCCTATGTGTGAGCGTATGTACATGTGTGTATTGTGCTGCTTGAAAGATGTACACATTCACCTCAATAATGTGACATGGACTTAGCCCATGATATGAAAGATTTGGCATCAATATGCAATCACTGTACCATCAGCGCACCACGCCATTGATGTCTCATCTCTCTATTACTCCAGTTTCCTGATGGTATTAGCACTCCAGAAGTTCCCAGACAAGTGTCTACTCCTTAGAGTGAGTGACGTGTTGTTTGTTATTACTATTGGTCAGTGTTGTGTTCATCTGAATTGTGCAGCTGACACATACTGTAAGTCCATCACTGTTTGTCTAATCATCTCCATTTCTCTAATATTACAACCTTGTTTCATCTCTCGCTAAAATGACCCTATTCCACCCTCACTACAATGACCCTATTCAACCCTCACTACTATGACCCTATTCCACCCTCACTACTATGACCCTATTCCACCCTCACTACTATGACCCTATTCCACCCTCACTACTATGACCCTATTCCACCCTCACTACTATGACCCTATTCCACCCTCACTACTATGACCCTATTCCACCCTCACTACAATGACCCTATTCCACCCTCACAACATTGCCATAAATAGTGTACAAAGTCAACTTACTATAATATTCTCTTACCATCCAAAACTTTCACTCTTCTAGGTGGTTTTTGTTCACAGAACATTTAGCAACTTGCGGCTTGTGCAAATACCATTAGGTGTTTAACTGTTACAATAATATTTGTAGTATTTATATTGTGCTTTACCTTCATATACTATTACTTCTTTATTGTCGACTTCATTTGTTATTATTGTATTAAAAGTGATGGACTGTGCATGTGTTGGATGCGTACTTGTCTTTTATGCTATGACGTAGAATTAATGGTTTTATTTCTCTTTGTATCTGATTGTTATTCTCAGTGAATTGTAGTGAGTGTGATCAGACATACGTAGATGCAGGGACTCTATGGTGATTACAGTACAATAATAATAGCATGAAATACGCAATATTATTTTCAGATCGACTATAATATACCATATATGAAGAGATTTCAAATGATAGCTATAATATTATCGATAATTGCTATAGTGTTAATATATCAAATGAAAATAAATTTGAAATACGTAATACAGAATGCTATATTAAACCTTCCCCTCTATAATTGAAAATATTATTTGTATAATTATACATTGTATACAGCGAGTTCAAATAACAGGTGATCATGAAATGTCTATAATTGAAACTGTGCATGTGACAATCAGGAAGTGCCACTGTGAGGACCCTTTAGAAGTTATGCTTATAATATAATATTATATATATACAGTAATATTAGGCATCATGAAGATTAATGGCCCCATTTCATATATAATTATGCATAATATACTACAGTTTAGGTGAGCAAACAATTCTAAATGCCTATATATATAATAATAATATTATACATACTTAATTGTGCCTAAAAGGCAGATGCCCAATTTAATGACATCATATATTTTCAAATAGCAGACTAAAGTGTAGAATAGTGCACTGTATTCCAACGTACACATCCCCTAGTGTTAAAAGTCCAATTATCAGAATAATATAAATAACAGTAGCAATAATCAATTTGATTGCGATGTGAAATGACGACTCTAACACCTGTGTTGAGGGAAAATGGATATATATATATTATGGTACAAGAATTCCTCGACTTGTTTGAAAGTATATGAACTGCAATGAATACGTTCATCTCTGTCGAGCCACCTTGGGAAGGGTGGTGGGTGTACCTGAACAAAAATGAAGATCATCCAGGTGAATTTTAATAATTGCTATTATTCATAGGTGCAGTTATTGTAAATACAGGACGTGTTAGTAAACAATAATTATATTATTTTAAATAGTATGCATAAATATAGCGTCCATTTTCATTATTATTAATCCTAAGTCCTAAAATTTGTCTAAGTCTAATTACAGACAACAAACATTAAACACTGTTGCATTATGGTCTAGTCTTCAAGTGTACAGATAATTGGTGAGCAGATGAGAATAGATGGCATTAAAGAAACTACCGGTCCGAAAAGGATCTTTTGATAATAACACACTTGAATGCTTGAATATCACAAAGTAGCATTCAAGGCCAAATCAACTGTCATTATCCATTACATTGGAGATGAATTAACTACCATGGACTCCCCGATGAATTAACTACCATGGACTCCCCGATGAATTAACTACCATGGACTCCCCGATGAATTAACTACCATGGACTCCCCGATGAATTAACTACCATGGACTCCCCGATGAATTAACTACGGGTAACCATGGACTCCCCGATGAATTAACTACCATGGACTCCCCGTGTGCATGGTTATCAAAGAGGACCATTCTCACCACATGACTGCACCAGGTGTTTCAAAGTCCCTGAAGACATAGGGAGTGCACAATCCACTGCAGTGTACAAGCAGAGTATGCAGGGTGTGTGTCTACCTGGGCACAGCATGATGCTGCCAATTAGAAAAAAATATTAAGCAGATTTTTAATGCCCAGTATCTAGTATCATAATGGCAAAAAGTCACACAGGATGCCTTCTGCAATTTACATGAATGTGCATAATGTAGTGAACCCTATTTTATCTAGAGGATCACGACACATGAATAGCTGAAGGGTGTGACCAAGTACTAAGGATTAGTACTCGCTGTACCAGGCAGCACCAGACTCAAGAAAAGCTAACAAAGCAGCATTACATCACAAGTAACACTTCAGAAAACAACTGAGTGACTGGCACCCCGTGTAGTGATAGAGACACTCAATGCTAGCACCCCTGCAAATTTAACTAGTTTTAACTTGATTGTCTCTGAAGAAAAACAGTTATTGTAGGTATATACGATACATGCACATATTATGATAAACTAGCAAATTGATACTAAGACAACAACCCATAATGATGCGGTGGTCTTCTAGGACAGTCATATTGAAAACAAAGTTATTGCTGGGTGATCTTGAAGTATATAGAGTGCACAAGTGTGCAAGACAACTAATGGCAGATTAAAAAAACTCACTGTTAATTTGAAGAGGGTACAATAGCCAGAGGGTATACATAGTGTGGAATGTGGTCTATTAGGGTGAGACTTTGCACACCATGCAGCTGTGCAAAGAGAATGTCAGGAAGCTGTCATTCTACATGTCAGAAGACGAGACAGCATCTAATCCAGCGCCTTGGAAGTGGATGGATGACTACTTTTCCATAATGCATGCAGTTATACCGTATGAAATGAAAGCAAATAAAGTTAACTACAAGCATAGATCCTACAATCCAGTCCCGTGCTGCAAACACTCAGACTTGCATGGCGATACAGGTTAACCATGGCAAAGAAGGCCATAGAACTAAAGGCTATCTAGACAATCGAGGGCTGTCAGATGCATCTGTTCCTCTATACGACTACCTAACGACCGCCTATTCTATGATTCCATTAGCACCAAAAGTGTTACTGCACATGCTCAGTAGCGCACCCATGGCGCACCAGTGGGTCTAACCCACCATAGATAACGTACACTCGGAACCCTCCGACGGTGGGTTGACCGCAAGTGGACCTTACCCACCATTGTGGTGGGTAAGGTCCACCACTATTTCTACAGTGAAACACAGGGGTATCCACATCACACTTTACTAATATTGCTACATGCCAGAAGCATGTAGTAATAAGATGATCAAGTGTGATACTTGCAAGTGCTGGCTTCATTCCACTTGCATAGCTCTGACGAGGAAGCCAAGAGTAGAGGAGTGGAATTGCCCTGGATGCATGTAGATAATCTTACAGAAGATTATAGAACGTGGACTCTGCATTAAAACCTACATCATGACTATAATTATAATAATACAGTGAGTCTATACTCTTTCTTAGGTGTACTTCATTTATATATCATGATTTCGGAAAATAATGTGTGATTAAAATGATACATATCATCCAAATCTTGAGTAGAAAGATATAAATGCTATTATAAAAATGCGCAATGCCATTTTGAACATCAGAAACGAATTATGCGCTCTTAAAAATGACATTCTAAATAATGCGCCGGTGAATTCACTCACAAAGTTCGCCTTTATAAAATACCGCATTAATTTCCGGAATTACGGTATCAAGATTATGGAATGTAAATTTACTTTTTCTTTGGTGTACTTTATTTAAATTCCTAGCTACTATTAATATCTACTTCATTTTACTTCCCACATAGCACCTCTCAAGGATAATTGTATTTATTCAATAGCTCTCTTTGTTCACGTCCACCATACTGGTCCATTAAAGCCACACAAGTGAGTGAAAGTGGGCGGGGCAGCAACGTTAATTCTTAAGTGTAGCAGCCTATTTCGTAGTACACTCTACACACATGTACACACACACACACACACACACACACACACACACACACACACACACACACACACACACACACACACAAACACACAAACACACACACACACACACACACACACACACACACACAGTTCACGTGTTCCTAGAGCTCCATGATAAACTATACATTTGTATTATGGAGATAGATTGAAGGAGCTGTGTGTTGGAGTTGGATAACGTAACTAGCCCATAATCTAATCTTCGACACGGGTGCTGCCTTATCAACAGCTGTCACATCAACTCCCACACACATATTCAAATAGTAGGTAATGTAAAGCTACCAGTCCATGACTCAATCATTGAGAATAAACTCTCCTCACTTTACACTTGACCTCATAGAGGATGATGTGTTCTTCACAATTAACTGCCAAGTGTTCAGTAAAGTAACAGCCAGGTATACATCAGCAAGGATGATGGATCTATTATGGTAGTCATCATAATTGTAATCAGCACAGTGAGAGCTGCAGTTTGACACCTAACACCACCATAACATTATATGCAGTATCAAATTATAGTGCACACATATTGTTTTATATATATACTTTAACTATAAACCGTAGACTACATATTATGTAGTGTATAGATTATATGCGTGCAAACTCATGTAAGTACACACACACACACACACACACACACACACACACACACACACACACACACACACACACAAACACACGCGCACGCACGCACACACACACACACAAACACACGTGCATGCACGCACACACACACACACACACACACACACACACACACACACACACACACACACACAGGACTTGACTTTACATGACCAGTCGCGCGGTTCTAGGATTAATCCTCTCGAAAAAAAGAACAGCTATAAAGACAGTAATCGAAATAGTACGTACGTGCCTCGAGTCCTACCATGGTATTACCATGGTTCATCCACCGTCGATGTCCGTTCGCTTATTCCGTATACGCCGTCCACGTGGACGGTATACGCACACGAAATGCCTCAAAAATTAAAAAGCCAAGAAAATTAAAGCCAGGCACGCCCGAGGTGGACGGGGCAACGACGTTAACTCTTAAGTGTAAAAGCCAATTTCGTGGTACACTCTTCGCACAATCTTGCTTATTTTGAACTCGCCACAGTGAATAATGAGCTCACAGACTATAGTGCAGAAACTTGCATCCTTGCTTCAGGATTTGCCAGAACGACCCAAATCGTACGGAGATATGAATGATCCCGAATACTCTGACATGTTCGTAGACTACTTGGAATGTGAGAAAGAGGCAGCTGTTTCAATCCGAGAGTACGTCAGCACTAAAATATGCCAGCTACAAGAAGTTCGCGATCGGCCGCTGAGAATCTGTAGCATCGGTTGTGGTCACGGCCTATCAGATAAGAAATATCTAACTGAAGTAGCTGAAAAGCTTCCACAAGCAGACATCCAATACGTAGGAGTGGATATAAATGCTGCTTCGTGTTCGCTGGCCAGGAAGAATCTCTCGAATTTGCCATATGAAACGACCATCATAAACGCAAACATCTTGGACATGGACACGAAAAGCCCTCCAATCAGTGAGCGGTTCGATCTGGTTCTCTTGGCGCATTCCACCTACTACTTCGATAAACTAGAGCCGCTTTTTGAAAGGGTGACGTCCATTACGAGACCTGGGGGTGAAATCCAAATTATTATCGATGCAGGTTCACCAGAGTGGAGATTGGCTCCCTTGTTTTTTGATCGCGAAATGAAATTTCCATATCGCCAAGCAGCAGGTCTTGTCGGTGAACTGAACAAGTTGGGACTGAAGTACACCGAGGTAGTACTACCAGGAGAATTTAATGTGGCTCCGTATGTCAAAGAGAACTTCTCTTCTCGCTCTGGTAGGAATGTTCTTAACTTCATTTGTCACACTAAACTGGAACGGTACCCCCCAGAAGTCACCGAATTGTGTATCGAGTATTTTGCCGATCTGTACAAGGGTGGCAAAAAGAAATTTAAATTTGATGCAACTACAGCCATCACGATTAGAGTTGATTAATCAAACTTAGCTACAGCTTGAGTTATAAGAGGGATTTTTAATTTCAATTGCATAATATTTAATAATATAATTATTCTTAAGCATATTTACTTAATAACTGTGCTTGTCCAGAAGTATTATTAGGTGTACCCTTACATGGCAAGCAACTTTGACTATTATATTTATTATATCTGAGATTATTTGGTTGGTACTTCTCAGAGGTACTTAATTACTTACTACCAAAACTGTTTGACATAGTGCACATGAGCTAGGGACTGTGTTATTTTCTATAGGTTACTCACTAACCAGGGTATATACCCAGGTACTCAAGAAGGAAAATGTATTTTAATCATAATGCATCCACATCGGAAGCGTGGGCGAGTACTGTCATACCGGAAACGGTCCCCCCCGGAAACCGCGCCTACTCTTCCAATATGAAGCTCGATATAGACCCAACCCGAATGAAAACCCTTCACCCAGATAGCTTTCATACTATTTTCGAACTCACCGCAGCAGATAATGGACTCTCGGACCGTACTACAGAAACTTGAATCTTTGCTTCAAGAATTGCCAGAACGACCCAAATCGTATGGAGATATGAATGATCCTGACTACACAGAAGAGTTTATCGACTACATGGAATGCGAGAGAGAGGTGGCTGAATCAGTTCGCAAGTATCTCAGCACCAGGATATGCCAGCTACAAGAGGCTATCTCTGGAGTTCATGATCGCCCGCTGAGGATATGTAGCGTCGGATGCGGACACGGCGTATCAGATAAGAAATATCTAACTGAAGTAGCTGAAAAGTTTCCACAAGTAGTCATCCAATACGTAGGAGTGGATACGAACGCTGCTATGTGTTCGCTGGCCAGGAAGAATCTCTCGAATTTGCCTTATGAAACGACCATCATAAACGCAAACATCTTGGACATAGACACGAAAAGCCCTCCAATCAGTGAACAGCGGTTCGATCTGGTTCTCTTGGCGCATTCCACTTACTACTTCGATAAACTAGAGCCGCTTTTTGAAAAGTTGACGTCCATTACGAGATCTGGAGGCGAAATCCAAATTATTGTCGCTGCAGGTTCACCAGAGTGGAGATTGGCTCCCTTGTTTTTCGATCGTGAAATAAAATTTCCATTTCGCATCGCCGCAGATCTTGTCGGGGAACTGAACAAGTTGGGACTGAAGTACACCGAGTTAGTACTACCAGGGCAATTGAATGTGGCACCCTACGTCAAAGAGAGGTTCTCTTCTCGCTCTGGTAGGAATGTTCTCAACTTCATTTGTCACACTAAACTGGAACAGTACCCCCCAGAAGTCACTGCATTGTGTATTGAATATTTGACCGATTTGTACAAGGGTGGCCAAAAGCAAATCAAATTTGATGCATCTGCAGCTATTGCAATCAAGGTAGACTAGTAAGTAAACTTAGAACTTGAGTAATGACGTTAACAGTTTCTTTTATTTCAAATTATAATATTGGTAATGTTATTAATTCAATAATAATTTATTTTATTTTATTTTTATAATTTAATTTTATTTGAACAGATGCTCCAGCTACTATTAATTTCAAACTTGAAGTGTGACTGTACCAGCCACTATTAGACTGCTATCAAGCATGATTGACGGTTTTGACCTAAATCGGTTGTATTCGAATTCACTCTCCAGAATGACATAATAATGGTGGAGCTACACTGGAAATAAAAAATCTTGTATTTAGACCAAACTAATGAAATTAATCTATAAAGAAGAAGGATAACCTTGTAGCTAGATGTAAAAATTTTGTATTGAAACTCCAATCTCATCACCAGGAGCACCAAACTAAAACCTAGATGACTCAATGTCTCACTTCAAGATCAGTGTCAAGGCTTAATCTTACTTTCAGTCCTCTTACATAAACCATAACTCAATAATAGAAAGAAACTTAAAGTTAGTGATTTTATTTCGTATCAAGATTTGTTTTATGATAATTATTAGACATTCCTGTTTCAATGTAAGATCCACTTCCACTGCCAGCTAACTTCCAGTTGTCTGGTATTTGCAAATCTTGACTCAATGAAACTTTAATGCCGTATTTTCAGATTGCGTACGTGCGCGTTTCAGCGGAAGTTCATTTGATTGGTTCCTTCTCTCAAATTTGCCGCGTGCGAGGTTCGAAAATGGCCGAAAGAATGCCTAGAAGTCTTCATTTGCTCCAGAGGAGTTGAAACAGCAACTAGTATCGTCTCGAATTCTCAGCGAAACTGATGCCAAGGATCTAGAAAGTACGTGGATGGACTCTAATGATTCTTTTATAGGCATTACATCTGTTGGATGGAAAACGGATGGATTCTGTTTTGGGAACGTACTCATTAACAAAATTTTCGCCAATACCAGCTGAAAAAGAAGACTGGACAAGATGCTCTTCTACTTGGCCCCTAAAAGCCTCGATGATCCAGAAGGTTTGGCTGTCACGGGAGTTCCTGAGGTACGTGTGTTCATAGGGTCTATGGTGTGTTTAACTACATATTTGCTTTGTGAGACATAGCTAAACCATTAAGCATGATTAAGCATCCAGAGAACTCAACAACTTACCTGGTTTGAACATATATAGAGGAATCCCATACAAGAAGATTGTGAATGTCATTGATGAATATCCTTCTTTTAAGATCTCTCTGTTTGTAAGTGCAATTTGTCTGCTATACAGTACATGAGGGTAGTATGTATAGTTGCATCTCTCACTATACAGTTGCTTCAAGAACTTTTCCACAAGCATGGAAAGAGGTTTGAGACGACATCCTCGTTTCTCGAAGCATTTCGCAATGTTCAAAAAAGTGGATGGACTGCTTGGTGCCTGCATTGTCAGTTTTAATTTCTGCCCTTGCAAGAATGAATTCATACATGGTATGTTTAGCGTTGCTCATGCAGATTGCATGTTAGTGTGCTTGAGTGTAATGTTACAGTATATAATTTGTGTAATCCTTAACAGAAATGGACTCTCTATTGATGCTTGTGTCCAAGTTAAAGCCTAAGAGCTCAAAGTTGTCCATTGCCGAGTGGTTGGCACACATTTTGTGCATTGAAGAGGTCAGGTATATATATAAATTGTGTGTGCATTTGGAATGCTTGTTACAGTCCCTTTTGTTTCTACTTTCAGTCAAGAGTCAGAGTAGTTTTGACAGTGACCATCCATACTCGGGTATCACTCTATTTGCATTGAAAGTCGCATCCTTTTCTGTTGGAACTCATTTTTGATCATTTACACAAGTATTATTTAATTTTACTTCACAGTTGTACATGTGCTGACAGTTTTTCTCTTATTTTAATCTCATTATTGATACTATGTTGGCAACGCCTAAAAACACATGCATTTTGGCTGAATTTAGATTCTTACAATATTATGATAAATATTGATCTCTAATTAAGATTCAATACTAAAATAAAAAAAAATGATTTTAGTACATGACCTACTTGAATCTAGATTGAAAAACTGATTTGCAGAACAGGAATTCTTATTTCTAGCAATATATTGTCTCACCACAGTTAGCTTCCAAAATGACTTATTTTTAGATCTTTTTCATCTAGTAAACAGATTTTTTATTTCCAGTGTAGGGTCTGGTTCTTTGCCCGACATTGCAGTAGGTTCTCAACACTTTCCAGACCATCTTCCGCTGACTTCAGAATGTCCACAGAATATAGCGGAGAGGATCTTGTTCCGAAGCCAGACTGAGTAGTAGATATTGATCTACCGACCTTGACACCCCGTGAGAAGTCGCTGCTTGGCCGTGAAATATTCATTTCTTCCTAAACAATTATTCTCTTGCTCTGTTGGGAAGAATTGAATATAATAGGGCCATGCATCGACTTCTCGGAAGATGTCAAAGTCGGTGCAATCAATATCGATATTCCCCTAGCTACTCGTAAACGGCTATAAATCAACTTTACTTATAGTAAAAATGGCGGACGGAGACACTTCACAAGATCATGCAGCTACCGTCAATTATTTAGGTCATTGAAGACCTTTAGAATGATAACATACATGCACATATCATACTGTTAATTGTTGTTGATATTATTTTTAGTTATTACTTACCTTGTCAGGTTTTCTCAGCATCTCTGTATCCCAATTGCACTCAGTCCGAGACAGATTATTGCATCCATTGTTAGTGTTTTGGAAGTAATCATGAGTGTTTTCCCTTTACAATAAATAGGGGAACACCCATTTTTGGTTATTGTTTATCATTGTACATAATATAATAATGTGGACTGCTTGGCTTACAGCTTTAAACCTTTCATTGCATGCATATATGGACCTTACACCAGTGAGAACCTCACCTTGTAGTGCATATAAGGTGCACTATTTCCGGACGTTACCTGTAACAAATTGCAAAATCTCATTTCTCAAGTGTTTGAAAATAGGAAATGTCCAGAAAATGGGCACCCCAATGACGGACTGCATACCTCACATTGTACAGGATCATCTCTACTACTGTACAGTATCATCCCTCACAGTGTATATGATCACCCACACGCTGTACAGAGCCATCTCTCCCACTATACAGGCTCACTCCTCTCACTGTACAGGGTCATCCCATCCACTGCATGTACAGTGTACCTCACATTGTACATCGGATTCCTCAGTTTGATACCTATAGTATACAACATGCTTGTCAAATGTTTGTAAAGTTTGCATACTGTATCAACATAACAACTTAAAACCATTTAAGACTTTAATCGTACAAGTGTTCCTGCATAGTAGACATAATATTAGGTAAGAAACCAAATGTATATCTGTATATGATGATACAGCATATTGAATTACCATTGAAATTCATTAACATCGGAACACCATTTAAAAAGCTCTCAATGGAATGTAAAGGAGTGAGATAGCTGTGTGTGTGGATGTAGGGGGACACTAGAGTGTGTGTGAAAAGAGTGTCAGATTGTTGATGGTAGATCAACAGAGTGGGAATTGGCTTTCTTGCTTTTCATATTTGAAATGAAATCCTCAGATCACTACGCTCCTGGTCATGTCACATAATAATGCATATTAGAGTGAGAATGCTAGCTTCATTTGGTGTCCTTTAGCCTATAGCAAGGGGACATGGCAAGCTACTATTCGTTCCAGAACTATAAATATATATGTAGCTAAGGCCAAAAATGTGAAACATGCACTGCGTTGCACCTCCTTGTCACCCATACATTGAAGAAATTTAAAATTAAGCACCTCCTTATGTAGCTAGGGTTACAGGTCACCTAATGCGATGGAGATTGTTGCTGAGTTTAGTTCACATCCCCAGCTAAGTCTAGTGAAAGTATTAGTTTGACACACACCCTCTACCATGAGTTGTGCAAGATGGTGCTTAGTGTTATTATTCTCCAGCCTGTTCTTTCCTATAATATATTGAATAAATAAATATTAAGCACCTCTGAATGTTAAGATATGTTTTATCTTTGGACAGATAACGCATGTCACGATTTTTCATCAAAAAACAATTATTCAATTGTACAACCCTAACCCACACATGACTCAGGGCTAACCCTGAGTCAAGGTTGTAGTTATCCTTGTTCCTGATGTACAGGCTCTCCTTGATCCTCCTCTTTTTTCAAGGATCAAGGAGAGCCTGTACATCAGGAACAAGGATAACTACAACCATGACTCGGGGTTAGCCCTGAGTCATGTGTGGGATCCCCTGATTGGACAGGCATCATGCATGTTTTGATCCCATTGGTTAATTTTTCCATCCACTCACTTACTCACTCACATTTGTTCAATCAATTTAGTTTAGTTGTGTGTACCTGAAGAAGCCCAAGTGGGCGAAACGTTGTACAATTGAATAATTATTTTTTGATGAAAAATCGTGACATGCGTTATCTGTCCAAAGATAAAACATATCTTAATCGATCCAGTATGTCGAATAATTTCTACGATCACCTCTGAATGTAGCTAGGGTTACGGGTCATCTAATGGACATGGGGATTGTTTTAGAATTTAGGTCACATTCACAGCTAATATGCATGAGGTTGACACACATGCAGCCTCTCCCATGAATTATCCAAGAAGGTGCTCAGGGTGTTCATTCTCCTATTCTCTCCCATACATTGCGAATATTAAACACCTATGATTATAGCTACGGTTATGTTATGTAAGAAGGTGCTTAGCGTTATTATTCTCCTATTCTCTCCTATTACGTATATACATGGGAAAACAATAAGCACCTCCAACAGTAGCTACAGTTATGGGCCACCTAATGAGATATGGATTGTTTCAGAATTTAGCACACATCCACAGCTAGGTCTGGTAAAGTTATCCAGTTGACACACCCCCTCTCCCATGAGTTATGCAAGAAGGTGTTTATTGTTTTTATTCCTCTACGTATTGATTCAGATTCAGAATTTCCCTCCCGTACATTGAAAACCCTTAAGCACCTCCCAATGTAGCAATGGTTATGAGCCCTCAAATGAGATGCGGATTGTTTAAAAATTTAAATCGCATACCCAGCTAGGTAGGATAATACTATCAGGTTGACACCCTTCCTCTCCCATGAATAATGCAAGATGGTGCTTAGGGCTTTTATTCTCCGATTCTCTCCATGGCAATGAGTGTCCTGTAGGTATGGAGGTTCTTGGTTCTTGGCATTATTCAATGTACATATGGGGGGGGGGAGAGTATACAACTTGGTGATAAGCACCATTTAGCACAGCTCATGTAGATGGATGAGGCAAGGTGATGTTTGTTCCACACATAAATACACCATGCACTAGTACTCTCACTTAAGCTGTACTACATATTGACATGAGGATAGAGAAGTGCACGTGTACGACGGTTTGCATGCATCCGAAATTGTGTTGGTGAGTTTGGGACAGTCACTGGGCAACCCTTGGTGACCAGCAACATGATGTCAATTCACCTGAGTTATCACCACAGGGTGTGTTACACTTATATTGAAATGTACATACCAATGTATAATGCTATGTGCCATATGGACACCTGAGAGAATTTTGATCCTCAACAAAACCTATCATTTTTGCTATCAAAAGGACTGTATTAGTTCCAGGAGTGTGTCCGTGCATTCGTATTAGATCTATGATGCATTATGTGCACACAGGAGAGGTCGTGGTGACAAGCATAAAAATTGACATTTTTTGGCTTGTCACCACGAGGCCCATAGCACACCTATGACAGTTTGCATGCATCCTAAATTGTATTGGTGAGTTTGGCACGGACACTGGGCAGCCCTTGGTGACCAGCAACGTGATGTCAAATCACCTGAGTTATCACCACAAGGCGTATTACACTCATATTGAAATGTACATACAAATGTATAATGCTATGTGCCATATGGACACCTGGTAGAATTTTGATCCTCAACAAAACCTATCATTTTTGTTATCAAAAGGACCGTATTTGTTCAAGAAGTGTGTTCCGTACATTCGTATTGGATCTATGATGCATTATGTGCACACAGGAGAGGCCGTGGTGACAAGCATAAAAATTGATATTATTTTGGCTTGTCACCACGAGGCCCATAGCATACTCAGGACGGTTTGCATGCATCCGAAATAGTGTTGGTGAGTTTGAGACAAACACTGGGCAGCCCTTGGTGACCAGCAACGTGATATCAAATCACCTGAGTTATCACCACAAGGCGTATTACACTTAGTTTTAAATGTGCACACAAATGTATAATGCTATGTGCCATATGGACACCTGAGAGAATTTTCATCAGCAACAAACCTATCATTTTTGTTATCAAAAGGACCATATTAGTTCAACGAGTGTGTCCGTACATTAGTATTAGATCTATGATGCATTATGTGCACACAGGAGAGGTCGTGGTGACAAGTATGAAAATTGACATTTTTGGCTTGTCACCACGAGGCCCATAGCACACCCAGGACGGTTTGCATGCATCCTAAATTGTGTTGGTGAGTTTGGGACAGGTACTGGGCAGCCCTTGGTGACCAGCAACGTGATGTCAAATCACCTGAGTTATCACCACAAGGCGTATTACACTTAGTTTTAAATGTGCACACAAATGTATAATGCTATGTGCCATATGGACACCTGAGAGAATTTTCATCAGCAACAAAACCTATCATTTTTGTTATCAAAAGGACCGTATTTGTTCCAGGAGTGTGTCCGTACATTAGTATTAGATCTATGATGCATTATGTGCACACAGGAGAGGTCGTGGTGACAAGCATAAAATTGACATTTTTGGCTTGTCACCACGAGGCCCATAGCACACCCAGGACGGTTTGCATGCATCCTAAATTGTGTTAGTGAGTTTGGGACAGGTACTGGGCAGCCTTGGTGACCAGCAACGTGATGTCAAATCACCTGATTTATCACCACAAGGCATATTACAATAATAATAATAATAATAAATTTTTTCAATGTAAGTGAGAGTATAGGAGAGAACACCGTAAGCACCTTTTTTCATATGTCATGGGGGAGGGGCATGTCAACTTGATATTTTAGACAGACCTAGCTGTGGACGTGAACTAACATGTGAATCAATTCCCATCTCAATAGATGGCCCGTAACTCAAGCTACATTCAAAGGTGAAAAATATTTTTCAATGTATGGGAGAGTATAGGAGAGAAAACAATAAGCACCTTTTTGCATAGCTCATGGGGTAGGGGGCATGTCAACGTGATATTTCAGGCAGACCTAGTTGGGGACGTGAACTAACATCTGAAACAATCCCCATCTCAATAGGTGGCCTGTAACTCCAGCTACATTGGAAGGTGCTTAGCATTTTTCCAATGTATGGGAGAGTATAGGAGAGAATACGCTATACACCTTTATGCATAGCTCATGGGGGAGGGGGCGTGTCAACATGATATTTCAGGCAGACCTAGCTGTGGACTTGTACTAACTTGTGAAACAATTCCTATCTCAATAGGTGGCTCGTAAGTCCAACTACATTGGAAGGTGCTTAAGATTTATTAAAGTATGGGAGAGTATAGGATAGAAAACAATAAGCACCTTTTGCATAGTTCACGTCTCCAGCTAGGTCTGCCTGAAATATCACGTTGACACGCCCCCTCCCCCATGAGCTATGCAAAATGGTGCTTAACGTTTTCTCTTCTATACTCTCCCATACAATGAATAAATGTTAAGCACCTTCCAATGTAGCTGGAGTTACAGGCCACATATTGAGATGGGAATTGTTTCACAAGTTAGTTCAAGTCCACAGCTAGGTCTACCTGAAATATCACGTTGACACGCCCCCTCCCCCATGAGCTATGCAAAAAGATGCTTAACATTTTCTCTCCTATACTCTCCCATACATTGAAAAAATAATAGTCACCTTTGAATGTAGATGGACTTACGAGCCACCTATTGAGATGGGAATTGTTTCACAAGTTAGTTGAAGTCCACAGCTAGGTCTGTCTAAAATATCAAGTTGACACGCCCTCTCCCCCATGAGCTATGCAAAAAGGTGCTTATTGTTTTCTATCCTATACTCTACCATACTTGAATAAATCTTAAGCACCTTCCAATGTAGCTGGACTTACGAGCCACCTATTGAGATGGGAATTGTTTCACAAGTTAGTTCAAGTCCACAGCTAGGTCTGCCTGAAATATCACGTTGACACGCCTCCCCATGAGCTATGCAAAAAGGTGTATAGCGTATTCTCTCTTATACTCTCCCATACATTGGAAAAATGTTAAGCACCTTCCAATGTAGCTGGAGTTACAGGCCACCTATTGGGATGGGAATTGTTTCACAAGTTAGTTCAAGTCCACAGCTAGGTCTGCGTGAAATGTCACGTTGACACGCCTCCTCCCCCATGAGCTATGCATAAAGGTGTATAGCGTATTCTCTCCTATACTCTCCCATACATTGGAAAAATGCTAAGCACCTTCCAATGTAGCTGGAGTTACAGGCCACCTATTGAGATGGGGATTGTTTCAGATGTTAGTTCACGTCCCCAACTAGGTCTGCCTGAAATATCACGTTGACACGCCCCCTCCCCCATGAGCTATGCAAAAAGGTGCTTATTGTTTTCTCTCCTATACTCTCACTTACATTGAAAAAATTTATTATTATTATTATTATTATTATTATTATTGTAATACGCCTTGTGGTGATAAATCAGGTGATTTGACATCACGTTGCTGGTCACCAAGAGCTGCCCAGTGTCCGTGGCAAATTCACCAACACAATTTCGGATGCATGCAAACCGTCTTGGATGTGCTATGGGCCTCGTGGTGACAAGCCAAAAAATGTCAATTTTTATGCTTGTCACCACGACCTCTCCTGTGTGCACATAATGCATCATAGATCTACTACGAATGCACGGACACACTCCTGGAACTGATACGGTCCTTTTGATAACAAAAATGATAGGTTTTGTTGCTGATGAAAATTCTCTCAGGTGTCCATATGGCACATAGCATTATACATTTGTGTGCACATTTAAAACTAAGTGTAATACGCCTTGTGGTGATAACTCAGGTGATTTGACATCACATTGCTGGTCACCAAGGGCTGCCCAGTACCTGTCCCAAACTCACCAACACAATTTAGGATGCATGCAAACCGTCCTGGGTGTGCTATGGGCCTCGTGGTGACAAGCCAAAAAATGTCAATTTTTATGCTTGTCACCACGACCTCTCCTGTGTGCACATAATGCATCATAGATCTAACACGAATGCACGGACACACTCCTGGAACAAATACGGTCCTTTTGATAGCAAAAATGATAGATTTTGTTGCTGATGAAAATTCTCACAGGTGTCCATATGGCACATAGCATTATACATTTGTATGTACATTTCAAAATATTAAGTGTAATACGCCTTGTGGTGATAACTCAGGTGATTTGACATCATGTTGCTGGTCACCAAAGGCTGCCCAGTGTCTGTCCCAAACTCACCAACACAATTTTGGATGCATGCAAACCGTCAATGTGTGTGTGTGTTTGTGTGTGTGTGTGTGTGTGTGTGTGTGTGTGTGTGTGTGTGTGTGTGTGTGTGTGTGTGTGTGTGTGTGTGTGTGTGTGTATTACATATACACTTCACTAGTACTCCTTGATCTTAATACCGCTTGTTCTCTATGCTTGCTCCAACCAAATCTTTCCCAACTCATTAGTAAAAGTCAATGTAAGAAAGTATTGCAAAATGACCACATACTGTGGCAGTAAAATAGTCATAGCTACTATTATATTTCTAATTAATTAATTATGTACATTGCATGCATTGTATATAATAATTATTACACTGCTACATACATAAGTGTTATATCTATAACTATATGCAATGAATGTATACCACAAACACCACCCACAACTACAGAGTGAATGGTGTCACACTCACCACACACAGCTATACAGTCAATGGTGTCACACTCACCACACACAGCTACACAGTCAATGGTGTCACACTCACCACACACAGCTACACAGTCAATGGTGTCACACTCACCACACACAGCTACACAGTCAATGGTGTCACACTCGCCACACACAGCTACACAGTCAATGGTGTCACACTCACCACACACAGCTACACAGTGAATCATCCACTCACCACACACTGCAGCGTGCTACAGTGAATGGCGTCACAATCACCACCACCACACACATACATGTATCTATATACACACGAATGATGTCACAGTCAACATAATGAAGTCTTATTAATATTATACGTCCAGTATATACTAATTATCATTGAATTCACATACAGTATAATAATATATTACATGTATAATAATATTATATATAATCTGCATAACAATATATTAAGTTTAAATAATAGCAAACTGATTTATACTGTGAAAATGTTGTAGTAAGGGTGAAGCAACTTATTGAAAAGACAATGAAAAAGAAGTTAATATATTATACTGCAGTTACTGACATGTATAATCCTGTGACATATGATGGTAAATTACCTGTAATTTGATTGACTCCGTAGTCAGAAGCATAAATTTAATTCAAATCATGATAAATATCATTATGACCTCAAATCATATAATATAGCACTGTAAAATATACTTTTCAAGTATAAATATATTAACAAGCATAAATTATTAGGTACTACGTGTCAAATAATTTAGGAGCCCCTTTGGGTAGCTATAATCATGCATGTTTCATACAGCCAGGGGCTATAACGAGCTGCCTACATAATCTATACACGGCCTAGAAGATCAGAAATCGTCTACCGAGTCAAAGTCATCAAAAAAGTCGTCGTCGTCACCCCCTCCTCCAGAGTTGACTCCACTAAACACTAAGCCCAAGACGAGGCCTGCGACAACCACCGCAAAGACAAAGGACGCAATGGTGAAGATGCTCCATGTGATGCTGGTGGAAGCCTTTTTATTTCGCTCGAGACCAGTATTCCTCAGAGCACCAATAGCGTTCCAGAAGGCGACGACGATCAGCGGTAGAAATAGGATGCACCAACCACACATAATACACGTAATAATGACCAGAAATAGAGCGGTTTTAGCTTTGTCTTTCTCTCTCGGTCGCGAGCTCTGGCTGGTCGTACAGGTGGATTGTTCGTGACCGCTGATGGTCTTTGTCGTCGATGGCAGAGCAGTCACCGCAGGAGACGATGTGGTCCATGGATACGTACTGATCTGCGGCTGGTCCGATGACCGATCGCGAGGTTGGTTGGCTAGTTCATGGTACGGAGGAGGACGATCTTCAGATTCTCGTGCCGCGATTGGGTCCACTTGAGAAGGATATTCGTAGTCTTTTGCTGCATATGTACCCCATATGCTCATGTCTTCAACTTGAATCGTACCTGATTCTATAATAGTTCGAAATCGATTGTTCGACAGTTTTGAGGGTGCCCTGGAATGAGGGAGTGACGTCATTTCGGACATTGTGCAATCATAGGTGCAACATCAACAATGACTTTTAGGGTAACGAGGTCGTAATACCTGATCATCTAGACTGAAATCAATTCGTCTATAATATCGAAGACCATAATTACATTGAAGAATAGCGTAATCTACCTACACATAACTGAGTGGCACAGATGAAGGGAGAGCATATGCTACCACATCAAGTTGCTCGTTGAGTATCCGTGGCGTATTCATATGAATGTAGCTGTAATACAGCCACTGATCCACAGTCAATCAGGAGTACACTTATGATAATGATAAATAATGAACACTGTCACAAACATCTGATCTGTTGAATCTGTTCATATTATCTCCAGGTCGATATGCCTCACGTCAGGGGAGTGCTTCTGTATCACAATTAAAGGGAATGGAATGAAAGGTATTTCAGTACTAATTAAATAGTTCATATTCTGAGGGTGCCCTGAAATGAGGGAGTGACGTCATTCTGAACATTGTGCAACAGCAACAATGACTTTTAGGGTAACGAGAGTGTAATACCTGATCATCTAGACTGAAATCAATTCCCCTATATCAAAGACCATAATTACATTGAAGAATAGTGGGATCTACCTACACATAACTGAGTGGGAGAGATGAAGGGAGAGCATATGCTACCACATCGAGTTGCTCATTGAGTATCCGTGGTGTACTCATATGAATGTAGCTGTAATACAGCCACTGATCCACAGTCAATCAGGAGTACAAGTATGATAATGATAAATATGAACACTGTCACAAACATCTGATCTGTTGAATCTGTTCATATGATCTCCAGGTCGATATGCCTCACATCAGGGGAATGCTTCTGTATCACAATTGAAGGGAATGGAATTAAAGTTATTTCAGTACTAATTAAATTAATAGTTCATATTATCACGATGTCGACCATGCAAAAGCTGTTAAAATCATTGAAAACAAGGGAGTATTACTCGGGAGGGGGGGGAGAGGGGACAAAAATGGGGGTGATCCCCATGTACAGGACCACCCTAGCAGTACAGTATCACTGCTTACCCTGTACAGGACCGTATCCCACACAAAATGCACACACACAGTATAAGCACATTAAAAGCAGCTTATATATACTCATATATACGTATACATACATACAGTATGCACCTTTATCTTAATCTCAACTCTGTCAATCTCATCCCCTATCTTATCCACTACATGTTCTCCATGTTCCAATAAAAACTTCTCCAACTCATTTACAGTCTTTATACTTTGTACTTCCTGTAACAGCAGCAATAGTGCAGATGTAGAGAGGTTTGTAGGATGATAGTGAAGTAGGTCATTGTAGTATTACCAATGTGTGCGTGTGTGCGCGCGTGCTTGTGTGTGCACATGTGTTTGTGCATGCGTGTGTGTGTGTGCGTGCGTGCATGCTTGCGTACATGTGGGTGTGTATTTCTTTGTGCATGTGTAAATTGTACTGTACACATACAATGTAACTGTTTACAAGTGAACATATAACAACACAATAAAGGTGTGGGAAATACCAATACACAAACATGTACACTATTGGCCGTGGATTCTTACTTTGAGAATGGCTTCCATGTCGAGTCTACTCAAATGTACCCGAGTGACTTCTCTACCATCCATGTTGATCTCAGCTTTGAAGCGAACACTGTCAGCTCCTGCAACACCGACAACAGAGGAGAAGTGCGATACTAGTAGAGTCTACAACAACTTCAAGGGCTAGGACAACAATACATGTACGTATTCGCAAATGTAAAACTACATTTTTCAGAGTTTTATGTATACAGTTTTGTTTAAACATACATATTTGCAGACCGCCAGATCACACGATTATACTCGGTACACATTTACTGGTAAGTGCAGGTGAGGAGAGGATGTTTGTTGAGTAGGAAGGGGTGTCCTGTACACACAGTATGTGGTCAACACTCACCCATGTCAGTTGCCTTGACATCGTGAACAGAACTGCGTAAACAATGAAAGGAGAACAGTCACTCACGCATGCAGTAAACATAGCACATACGTATCTACATGCACAACAACACATGATGTAGAGACAGCTTGAAACAACCTACATATTTCAGAGAACAAATTCCGTATTTTATTCATATTATGATGAAGCCATACACCAAAGGACGCTGGTGCACAATGGATTGTTTACTGCGCTGTGTACGGACTGCAATGTTTTGAAACCAACTTTCGTAAAAGTGAAACTACACACCTTGTTAAATGATTAATGTCCTGAAAATAAAATGCATCTAAATTTTCTTTGAACAAAAATGTATCTAACAGCACCAGGATAAACCTTTAATTAAAGGTAAAAGTGGGATTTTTTTCTGACTTTAAAGCACTCCCAAGATTGATTATTGAAGAGTTAAGCCAATTAAAATATGTTTCCGAAGTATTAACTATCGAGTATATACATCAGTTAGCAGCAGACATAGTCATAAAGTGTACAGTGGCAATACATTGTCCTATAGAGCCCACCTCCACACACACACACACACACACACACACACACACACACACACACACACACACACACTTGAACACACACACACACACACACACACACACACACACACAAACACACACATAGGATGGTTATAAATACAGTGCTCACTGGATAACTTGGTCACTCTCCAACAGTTCTACAATCTCCTTTAACCTCTGAGAGTGCATGGTCCGACCAACAAGAGCATCACTGTTTCTTTGAATCAGAAACAATGCCACTGCTCCTAGCAGTCCTGGTAAACATGAAGGCAGAGACGTGTATGTGTGTGTGTGTGTGTGTGTGTGTGTGTGTGTGTGTGTGTGTGTGTGTGTGTGTGTGTGTGTGTGTGTGTGTGTGTGTGTGTGTGTGTGTGTGTGTGTGTGTGTGTGTGTGTGTGTGTGTGTGTGTGTGTGTGTGTGTGTGTGTGTGTGTGTGTGTGTGTGTGTGTGTGTGTGTGTGTGTGTGTGTGTGTATGTGTTTGTGTGTGCACATGCATTTGTGAGTGCGTGTGCATGCGTGCATGTGTGCGTGCAATTGTGTGTGTTGATATGTCATCTACATGAGTAAAGTTGTATACTAATACATACAGTACTCACCTCCAATAGTGATAGATCCTATAGCATCGTACACGTGGTTACCAGTGAAGTGTGTCATCAGGATACTAGCAGAGGCTATCAAGACACCGGTCACCGCAGCACTGTCCTCCATCAGCACAGCCACAGCACTGGGATCCTTGCCTCTCAACACTGCGTGGCAGAAGTACAACCAGACCACTTCACAACACTGCCATTATCTCTCTCTCTCAACCACATTACACTGAGTTGACCTCTTTACAAGAGCATATTATTATTTAAAATGACAACCTCTTCATAGCAGCATGTCTTGTGGGCATGGATGTAGTCACACACACAGTAATTGTACTGGTTACAACAGAAACTGGTAACAGTTGTAGTATAAAGAAAGGAACTTAGGATGATAACATAAGGAGGTTTGTCCATACAAGCCATACAATACACAATACTGGATTGTATACACATACGTATCCCTATATTTCAATGCTTCACGATAGGTCATATTACGTATTACCGTATAGCGGGAAATATTCGCGGGACAAAATTTTCGCGGATTTCGTGGTTTGCCTAACATCTGCGAAAATTTTATCCGCGAATTAGGCGTTCTCGCTGTTCTGTCGCATGACTCTGGCCAGCATCCGCGAAAATTTTATCCGCGAATTTTCATTTTTGGAGCCATCTGCGAAAATTTTGTCCCGCGAAAATTTCCCGCTATATGGTACCACCGGTGTTCCTTTACAGTGGCATCTGTTATACAGTAGACACTATATGGGGTGCAGTGTTACCCTCCACAGAGCAGACTGCCTATGGTGACAGACTGTAATAAGCTGAATACGTACATCAAACATGTGGTATATGCGGACATACGTACAGAAAGTATTTGTATCCTTTTTGTGGGGTGGACTGTAGAACAGAGTGCAAGTACATACCGTATAACCGGAAATATTGATGGTCATTATATTTTGGCGGTTTGATTGACTACCGCCAACATAATATTCGCCACAATAATAACACCAGTGCAAAACGTCGGGATTACTTCACAATAAAGGCATGTAATCCCGACATTGCGTATCCGTGTGGCTCAAATAATCATGGCAATGTATCGGTACAAAAGAAACGGAATGGAATTCTGACAATCTACCTTCTTATAACCTGGGCTTGCCATCCGCCAAAATAAAAACTGCCAATATCCTACAATTCGACAAACTGCCAAATATTCTCTCTGCCAATAGACGGTACACCAGGTAGCAGGGTTGAGTGAAACAGCACAGGTCACCAGACAGGTTTCATTGTTTGAAATCAATTGAAAATGAACACTTTCTATTGCATAATATTTTGCATTGGACTTTACATACAATTGAGGTATAAATTATCCAAACTACACCAGGATACAACTACTAGTGCGGCGAAGGTGTCATGTGGGGCGAGCGCAGTGAGGTAATTAGAGGGATATGTCATCACGCCCCACCCCTCCCATACGTCATCATGCCCCACCCCTCCCATACGTCATCACGCCCCACCCTTCCCATACGTCATCATGCCCCACCCCTCCCATACGTCATCATGCCCCACCCCTCCCATACGTCATCATGCCCCACCCCTCCCATACAGTTGCCGGTTTGGTCCGTTCATCAAGTTGACTAAGAGGAGGCTTGCTGCGTCTGCCCCAATTACTTGTGTATGCTGTATGTATGGTCTTTTGGTAGATAATTGATTAATCAATTGTCACATCTAGTAATTTCAGGAATACACAGGACTGGTATCCTGTCGGCCTACCTGATGTTGCTACCGATCAGGATGCATGTACACACAGGTACAGTGAGTAGTACACTGCACATATTACAGTGAGTACACTGTACATAATATTATAGTGAGTACACTGCACATAATAGTGAGTATAGTGTACATACATACTACTGTATACGTACAAATTCCACCGTGATGTGAGTATTGCAAATGGCTGTGTCATTTTTGTATTTTTCATTCCACATTTCCCTGCCCCTCATACGATACACATGAATAATAAAAAAAGGAATTTTTTCATTGACTTACGTATGTTTGTGAGCGTATGCTTAGTCAGAAGATTGCAAAATTTTACATCAAGCTAAAATATATACACATTATTTTTGTAGTGAGTACACGGTATATACACACATATGTCTCCCCAGAAAAACCGTGAGGGGTACAGGGGTTAGCATGCAAGTACACTGGTGATATCACAGTACAGCGATCACACAGGTGTATTGGTACACTGGTGTCATACAAAGAAAGTGCTTGTTCCATGACAGATAAAGTATCACTGTTATGACTTCATGCATAGACTAAACATTGTTCTGTGGGGAAATTGGTAGTCTCAATGACCGTACAATTGTGGCTACAGGCAAATTTTACGAAAATCAAAATGGCCACAAATAAAGCCTCGTTCAGTCTCCCTTCAGCAATGGAGGTGGATAAGGGTGACATGCCTTAAGGTACGTATGTATGTGGGGAGTACGTATATGCTGTGTATGTTTGTATACACATACATACGTACATACCAATACAATAATCACTGTATATACCAACCTAACGGGGTGTAGTTCCACACTCACCATAATCCTTGAAGGTCATTCCTGAATCTCGAGCACTTCTTCTAACTTGTCTGATGGCTGCTAGAAGGGTCACTGGGAGAGAGAACAGATATACCGGTAAACACCGAACATCCCACGAGTATACATCCATACTACACAGGATAAAATAACAGTGAAATAATCCACGTACATGTGCACGTATGTGCAAATGTAGAATATGTGTTTGGCATGTAGATAATTATGTACCTCATTTACAGTTTACCTCATGAACATGAGTGAGATCAATACATATGTACACATGTACGTGATGAAGATTATTCAATTATTGCATGTACGTATTAGTTTATCATACATATGTACGTACATTCACTTACATCCTTCCACTAAAAATGAACCTCCCAGCACAGAAAATGCCTATGGAAACAGACACAGCTGCACAGTCAATGGTGTCACAATCACCACCCACAGCTACACAGTCAATGGTGTCACAATCACCACACACAGCTACACAGTCAATGGTGTCACACTCACCACATACAGCTACACAGTCAATGGTGTCACACTCATCACATACAGCTACACAGTTAATGGAGTCACACTCACCACACACAGCTACACAGTCAATGGTGTCACACTCACCACATACAGCTACACAGTCAATGGAGTCACACTCACCACATACAGCTACACAGTCAATGGAGTCACACTCACCACATACAGCTACACAGTTAATGGTGTTATACTCACCACATACAACTACACAGTTAATGGTGTTATACTTACCACTGGCATACTCTCCAGTACAGGGGGTGTCAGTAGAGCCATTATTCCATGATACATTGTAACTCCAGCTCCAAGGAAGAAGAAACCAACTCCACTGATCAGAGAGTAGACATAGCGAGCACGGGAGAAGCCATACCTAGGAAGAGTGAACAATGAACAATCTAACACAAACACTGAGAAAGAGCAGGGGGGGGGGGGGGGGTTGAGGGTGGCATGTGGTGTACACAAACATACATTCCAGACAGAGGCAAGAATTATAAACATATGTTTATTACATCATTTACACACACAATAAGAAAACTACATTAGCAAGGTACACCACACACACACACACACACACACACACACACACACACACAACACACACACACACACACACACACACACACACACACACACACAACACAAACACACACACACACACACACACACACACACACACACACACACAACACAAACACACACACACACACACACACACACACACACAAACAAACACACACACACATACACACACACACACACACACACACACACACACACACACACACACACAACACAAACACACACACACACACACACACACACACACACACACACACACACACACAAACACACACACACACACATGAACACACACACACACACACACACACACACACACACACACACACACACACACACACACACACACAACACACACACACACACACACACACACACACACAACACACACACACACACACACACACACACACACACACACACACACACACACACACACACTCACGGGTGATCAGGATCAGGTTGTTGAATTGAGCTTATTATTCCAATTGCCAATAAGCACTGCATACAGAATGGCATAGCAAATATTCATACACAATTGCCGGTTATGTAGTAACATACGTTATTCTACCTGTGCCTAAGTACATACAGACACACCCACCTCATTCAACATGCAAGTATGTACAGCCACACCCACCTGATTCAACATGTCAACCAATGAATGGATGGTTTCAGACAACATGGCTGCCGATCCAGTGTGCACATAAGCCACCCACTTCATCAACATGACAACAAAATTGCTATTGACAAACAAACAATTCTCAAAGTAACACATAAATTTCTTTTGAGAATGAGATTTTCTCTAAGTCTACAGAGCCTCAATGTACATGATACTGCAGATAAGTACATATCATAAGTGCACTAGTATTGGTACTATGCACATTGTAGTACAAGCTGTATATGTACATATGCACACACACACAGACAAAGATGTACGTACGTATATACGTACACATAATAATATGTACGTATGTGGACGTGTACATAGTGACTATAGAAAGAATACTAGTGAGTCAGCACAAGTTTGGGATCGATGTTTATGACTCCATTGCATACATATAGTACTTTACACACAACTATGAACCAGATGAAAAATTAATATGATGTTAAATATGTATGCATGCATGCACGTACATACGTACATATCTGTACAGCTAACATAACACACAATAGCACCACCCTGGTGGTACCATCCATATGCATACCTCACAATGGCATAGCCCACTACTGTTGCTGATCCCCTTAAGATTGACTTCCTTGTGTCATGTCCACCATATGCCTTAAAGAGATGGAACACACGAATATAATTATACATGTGTATATTATGTAAAATATTGCATATAACTAACACAACAGGCTTAAGGTATAACCACAGCGACACATACAGCATATCACATACATGTGCCTGAAAGAGGTGAACATGTGAACACATTAGAGTTGAAATATGTACAAAATCATAAAGGATATTTGGTGACTGGCATGAAGAATGGCAGAACTACGTAGGTAGGGATGGTCAGACTAACAGTGGGAATATGCAGGCAATAGGGATGGAACAATCCCGACATCAAGAGAAGAGTTAGCATGTTGTGACATAAGTCTGCTGTAGATGTCGGGATGGCTATGTCTCTATGGGATGGTCTGCTCATTCCGACTGTTCTCCACTTCCAACCATCCCTACCTTTGCCACCTTTAATGCAAGTCATCCCTACATCCTTCTTCATTTAGAAATGTTTCTATGTACATATGTACACTCAACCCATCAGGCAATAAGGTATAAACCACAGTAACACATACACACACATAGTATAATACACACAGTGAAGACAGCTGTACACACCTCATCATCAACTTCTTTTCGGTTTAGTTGTTTCTGTGAACTCTTCAAATGTGCAATAATAGCACTAAACCCTGGGTAGCAGAGAAGTGGGTGGACATGTATGTGTACATTACCAAACTGTATAGCACTGGTCCACGTCAACCAGCTGGAGAGTACAGTGACATGTACAGTAATGGGTTAACCTCTATCTAATCTAAGGAAGCAACTGTAAAATGAACTTTTAAGGGAAGGTACGTATGAACGAATGTCTAGAATAGTGGAATTCAACCATTATTGTTCAGAAGTATCTTCCTCCCTCAGAAACATTCTTCATCTCAGTAAATTGGAACACATGAACAATGATAACTTTTACAGTCAATACAGACCTTTTCTCCTTCGCTCAACTTCCTCTTCAATTTCCCGTCTCTTCTCCAGTTCTCTCTTCAGGTCTGTCCAGGTTCTCCACTTGTTCAGAGCTCTCTGCTCAACATCGAGCTTCATGAATCCCTTCTCCCTCTTACCAGTCCCACTATAAGCACTTCTAATGTAGTGGACCTCAAGCCCTTCAAGATCACTGGACGGTAAGCAAAGGTACTGAGATGTACATGAACATTAAACTATATACACATACAGAACAGAACATACGTACATACGTACATGTAGATGTACTTGGATAATAGGATGTACCCTACACAGGATTTTATTGAGTAGGGGGTGGGGTGGTTACATCCCTCATACAGTGGGGGTGGGGTGGCAACTACCCATTGTACAGTCGGTAACTACCCCCATACATTGGGGGTGGGGTGTTAACTACCCCGTACATTGGGGGTGGGGTGGTAACTATCCCTGTACAGTGGGGGTGGTCTGGTGTCACTGCATACGTACATACATAGATATCACTCACAAATGAACACGTACATTTCACATTCTATGCAAAAAGCCTACTCACCATGGTTCAAGAAGGTAGTCCTCTAGAGCTCTTGATTCTGTCAAGTATGTGTTCTTCCAGTAGTGAGTGTATGAAGGACTACCTTCACCAGTGGTACTGAAGCCTGTGACAAGAGGTGAAACAGGGAACTATTCAGGTAGGTTAAGCTGAATAACAGACAATTGTAAGATGTATCAATAACACAACAATGATGATGGGACAGAGAGTGGCTGACCACACAACGACAGTAGTAGTGAGGTGGACCTAGCTACATATGCATGGCCAGAACACTTTGACTGATTTCCACTTCCATGGGGTATAGGGTGTGGTTGGTTATGCTGGTCCTTCATAACATTATATTTATTGAATATTTCAAGGTTGCAATGTGCGTATACCCTGTACTCTCCCACCCCTACACCCCACCCCCTGGATAACCCTTGACCTTATGCCTACTGAGGCTACTGTGTCCCTTACATAGCACATACAGGCATGGACATGCTTTACATGTTACAGATTAGTCTAACGGAGCTAGAATCTTTCACACCCACTCGATTGAGAAGTAATCATGAAATCTTACTGCACATGCAAACTCACCACTCTTGTGGAGTGCTGTATTGACAAGAGGGAGAATTGGACCACTTAAAAGACCTCTGAAATCTTTTATCCTCGCAATAGTCCACCATGTATAGGAGGAGGTACACCTGTGACGTGGTCCTCGTACTGGGGAGTGGCGATTTGATTGGACCGGTACCTTCAAACCAGATAGTGAACGCCTGGAAACAGCTCTCAAGGGGAAAATGGAGGCTTGAAGGATACGCTCTGAGGAACAAGTTAAAAGCGAATAGCTCGGAACTGAGGTAACAACGTCACATCACTAAGCTAAAGCATCCTCTAAAGCTACGATAACTTCATTAAAGACACAAACATGGATCCTCTGAGATGGCTCTGCTGAGTAACGACATCTACAGTCACTTACGTTTACAAATAATACAGATTTGTACTGGGCCGATGCTTCCTGTAGCCATTTATGACACAGGTTGGGTTCAGATAAGCGCCCATGTACCTTTAAAACTCCCCATGACCGCGTAACGGCGAATACGTGTATTCTAAGCTGACACCATGTTGACTGATCTCTGGCAACCTCGCCACAGTCACATCTGATGATGTCAAGTGGTGGATGAATATACAAACAAACACCTTATTGAAGCGTAGTTGATAAACATCAAGAGATAGCTGGCCATGGCCCTCTAATTTGCTTCATTGGAATTTGATTTGTGGGAATTATTAAAATTAATATGATAATAATTATTATTATTAATTCATGATGTTATAGCACTCATTAATTATCTTTATTATTTACTAAAAGTATGTAATAATTATGTACGTGGGTGCGCATGATTACATTCTTATAACATTAAGAAAAATTTCAACAGCAATTATTACTGCGTGATACATACTGTATGCATATTATGGGTGCAGGAATATTATGTAAAAGCGAATATTTAGTTTATTAATAATCATTATTACCATGTGCACAGAATCGTAAGCTATTTGGGAAAATTCACACTGGTACGTATCATTACATAATAATCAATAATCAATAACAACTGATCAATAATGATAATTAACAAAATTAATAGTTTGCCATACATTATGATGCTAAGAATAAATATTTGTATGTAGACAATCAGTTGAAATGACAATTATTCCAACACAACAGTCTCTATGGATGATAGGGCGGCCCTTGCAAACTCTGTCTTCTGTTTTGGTACATGTAGGGTCACTTGTTTGAGCAAGTTATTTCTTCCCAATCCACTGGAAATAGCCTCACATAAAGCTGTGTTGCTCATAACATCAAAAGTGACCTTCACTACTTTCATCTCTGCAGCATACTTCTCCATCTCCTTCAACTCATCTTCACTAAACACTCTCTCCCTATCCTGTCAATAACAATGAACAAGACCACAATAATAAACAACTGATCTCAAAGGTCAGACACTCTACATCTACATGGTGTAGGACAGTGTAATGTACTGGACAATGTGAACCACCACCACACCAGCTGTAGAGGGGGTTGGGGTAGGGGAAGTGGACAGACCAACCACCACTATTCACACAGTGAAGGAGTGAGTGGTATGTGTGTTCTCTAACAGTGATAAGCGTCCTTTCCTTTTGATCCCCCATACATGCACACATGCACACACGTAATACAATGCCTGAATGTTTTGTCAAATATACGTACAAATAACTACTTGGTATTGTTCATAAGTGAGACAGTTTAATCATAAAATAATGTAGGGATAATGTCCATAAAAGGAAAAGGACAATGTCAGAATGAACAGACCATTGGATATAGCAATATAAACGTTGGTAGAACCCAGTGCTACATAATGTGGGGATTGTTATATTCCAAAGGACCGCTCATTCCCTGTAGCTACCTATTTCCACCATCCCTACCAACATACTTACAAAGCCATACATGTAGGAATACTGGACTAAGTACAGGTGGAGTGTAAATACCCAGGGCAAAACAGATGTCCCAGTGGTGTGGAAGGTACCCCACAAAACCTCATCTCGATACAATAAGAATCATACACAGGGCCGGAGCAAGCTCTGCGGTAGTGGTACGGCCATCAGCGTAGCATAGTGCATCATGTTAGCATTCACATGACACGAAATTAGATGCATCATTATACGGTCCAGTGTTTCCCCCAGGCCATTTTAGCAGGGCACCCTACCTTGCTAAAATTTCTGACCGCCCTTCTATTTTTCATAACAATAATATTATAAAACTAAAATTATTAGGCATGTGTGTGGCTATACAAAAATGGATGAGGCATATCTGTATTAATTTTACTGTTTCACGTGGTAATGGCGTCTTTTTTTAGGTTCAGAAGAGCCTTCGCTGAAGTTATCGCTTTCGACGAAGCTTCAGCGCACGAATTTCAGCCCAATTTCTTAGTCTCGGCATTCAAAATCGGCGTTTTATAGAAGTTGCGCAATAGACATCATGGCGACTTCGAGCATAGTATCAGATAATGTAGCTTAGTTTGAAAGAAATTGTGAACGAAATTCTCTGTAAGGGGGCCAATGTTACATTTACCAATGTTAGACTAATAATATTCTGTTAAGGTTATCATATCTTTGCTAGATGCCATGTTAGTGACATTTTATTTTTTTAAGGCCATGGTCAAAAAGTGGTACGGCCATGGCCGTAGTAGCCGTACCAGTTGCGCCGGCCCTGATACATCAGCTGTTCAATTGCAGATTATTATAATAAAAGTCAACATACCCAAGGTAGGCCAATCTCAAGTTCTTCTAGTGGTACTTGGGTTGGTGGCTCATATTACTGTGTATCAATAGGAAGGTCAAGGGGTGGGGAAAAGTTCAAAAGACCTGTACATAGACTTGTGAGCAATACTACCACAATATAAGGTCTTGGTATGACTCTATTGACTATAGGAAGTGCCCTGTACTGTACAAAACCTCATCTCCATACAAGGAGAATCATACATCAGCTGTTCTATTGCACATTACAGTCAACATACCCAAGGTGGGTCGATCTCAAGCTCTTCTAGGGGTACTTGTCTTGTAGCAAGTATTTTCATCACAGGTAGATATAAGAAGGATCCTATAATTGCAACTCTCCTCAACTTTGTGTTTACAACACAGGTGGTGGTCAGTGCTTCTGCTACATCATCATCATCATCACCTATACAATGAACAAGAGTGAACATGCTGCATGTCACTTTGGGATGTAGGATACAGGTACACTGTAGTCATGGTAACCACCCAAACGATCCACTACTCAATCTATGTATAGGAGAATCAAGTACTTCAACACAGAACAGTCGTACAATTTAGTATGACCATGGTTGACTCTTCAAGTAGACAACACTCAAAATACACATGCACTACACACAACCACAGTGATCATAATAGGGTGGTTACAGTTGAGGATGACTACATCCACTACTTTACAGTATGCATCACTTTAATTACAGTATAATCATAAAAGGATCGTTAGTAATTCAATTAGGAGGGCAAACTTCATGAAGTTTGTTTTGCAATGATATTGGAACAATGTACCTTCTCAATTTCAACATAACTCACTCTCAATAGTAAGATCCTCAATAGTAGCTGCACTGGCCACACCACTGAGTACCACTACCATGTAGCCTGGTGTACCAATTAGGTGCAGTTTCCTCAAAGTGGTATTCTCTGCCACTGAGCGAATCAGCTCTGACTTATGGCTCTCATTGTCAATGTCCTATTATAGGTGAAGAGAATTCACATAAAATCATTAATTTCAAGATATAGTGTAACTGATCGTCCTTTACTCAAAGTAACAGGATTCACCATATAAAGTGATAGATCCTTTATGGTAGAGCTACCAAAAATGGCTGACAATGCTGTCAGTGTTGTTGTGTCCACCTGGAGGATCAACCTCTCCACTGATGTCGCACTGATTAGACTACTGGCATCTAAGTTAATGTCAATATGTTACACTTGAGAACAAACACTATACACAGAAAACAGTGACTATGCATGTTATGTACAACAATACACAAGACATATACATAGTACACATGTGGAACACTGTACTGTACCTTGGATAAAGCATGGAACTGTACTAAACTGAGTAGCACAAACAACTGACTGATAGGACAACTCACCTGGAGAGGGCAAGTCATCCACATATAGACTTAGAGACTGCAAAAGGCAATTTGCTTTCAAAATGTCAATCAAATGAGGTAAAGAGGGGGAAGAAACCTTAAGATAGAAGTCCAGTTCTCTCAAGTGCGTACATTTGCTCAAACAAAAAGCAATAGCTAAGAAATCATGAGGAGTGAGAAGGAGATCAAACTGAAGTGACTGGTTGAGTTGTTGTACAATGTTTTGTGACAAATCTGTGTTCTGAGACTCATAAAGAGAGTGAAAAATGTACAAAACGTGAGGATCCTCATGGTCACACATTGATGAGAGAGAGGAAGACTGTGAAGAAGACTCAGGATGTGAGGACTGTGGATCAGGATGACAGAGGAAAGAAGCTACTTGTGGCAATGAAAGACCTGTCAGGCCTGAATAAAAGCGCATCACAATTGCAAAGTTCGGATTGCTAAAGTTCTTTTGCACAAACTGCAACTGCTCATCATCTGGTAGCTGGGTGAGATGGTAGGCACAGAAGAATTCCTGATTAGTTGTGTGGGAGAAGTTGAACGAGCTGCTGGTTAGGTATCCCACTTTGCTGGAGTGTTGGTGGAGGAGTCCTTTGAAGAGAGACTCGTCCATGGTCTGATCTGCTTTGAGCATGCTGGAGAAAGCTTGTCGTACTTCATCTTCTTCAAACACAAAGGTGGGCGGAGTTGTCTTTATCCCTTCGAAAGCCAGCTTACCCAGGGCTGCAAGCAATGGTTTCACATCATCTGGTAGGTGATTGAGGGATGGGTTCACTGGGGAACGTTTCTTGGATTTGCTCATAATTGCGTTACAGAGATACTTCTCATAACATTTGGTGAGAGTAGGAGGGAACCCACCACCTTGGTAGATGGAGCAGAATATGAACAGATTCATTGGAATGTGGGCACCACCAATCAGGTCGGGACGGGAACGCAGCTCATACAGCATCTTCTCTCCTGCTCCAGGACTGCTTTCAAAAAACTTGCAGACATAGCTATCAATGGATGCTTGATCGAAGCCAATGATCTCATAGAACAGAGGGGATTGGTCTTGAAGGAATGGGAGACTGCCAGGACGACTTGTTACGATTATGTCAGCTTTGGGAAGAATGTCACCTTCAAGGATCCTTCTGAATGCACAGGTATCTTCCTTCTCCAGTAACTCCCTGACTTCATCAGCTCCGTCAAATAAAAATAGTGTGTTCCTCCCCTTGTTGTCAATAAGGGATTGTCCTGCTGCTGAGTGATCCAACTTCTGGTCTTCTGACCCGTAATAGGAGAGAAGTTCATTGAGATGCTTTGCTTGAGACACCTTCTTCTCCCTCAGAGGAAAGTACAGGACTTCGGAGTACTCGGTGGATGCTTCCTTCTTGGCCAGTGTACGGCAGACCTGTTTGAGCAGTGTGGTCTTTCCAATACCAGCATGGCCGTATATTACTCGGACTTTCTCTCTTCCTCTCAGCAATAGTTTGGTGGGCTCAACATAATGATCAACTCCTCGTGATTCCACTCCACAGGATCTGTACTTCTGGAGGAAATCAAGTTGGTTCCGGTCACCTCTATCCTTGTGGGTTGGATGGGAGGGAAGAACAGCAAGCTTGATGTAGTCCATCTTGACACCTTCTCCAATCTTCATCTGCTCATACCGATCATAGGCATGGCCCTTAAGTCGCAGGATGTGAGAGTCTTCTGGTAAAATCTGCAGAATATTAATTAATCGTAACAAGCACTCATGGGTGTACTTGCAAGCACTACCGCGTAATGCACAGTATATTTGTAATTTAATGGTAAAGTACTTACAATCAGTATTGTAAGTGTAGTGTCGAATGTATGAGTAAGAAGTTGGAGGTATGTACATGCACATCACGACACATGTCATGACAAAAGTTACAGACAAGAGGTAACGACATGGGTTGGAGGTACAGTCAATTATTCCTCACAGTTGTGGGTAAATCAATGGGACAATGGGACCTGCGGTCTTGTGGGAAAATCCAATTTACTGTTATTTGGAATTTTAATAACAATATAATTACTGTTTTGTGTTTAGACATTCTGCAAATTAATGTTTTGAAACACATTTTTCATAAGTATGTCACATACAATATAATATAGAATGGTTTGGATAAGATTATTAGGTACAGGGTGCTAATTGCAAGGAGTTTTAAAGAATACACAAACTACAATAGGACATTCAGAGAGAGTGAAAAGCTTATGTTGCCCAACCAACGAAAGGAAAGGTAGTGAAGACACAGGATGGTATTAGCATAGGATTAGGATAGTTATGAAAACACAGAGAGTGAGCATGATGTTGGGAGGTGTGGTCAACATGGGGTGGGAGGGGTAAAGGATAAAGGGGAAATGAGCCTTTATTGAGTTATGACGGAACAAAACTGGATGGATTGTAGATGATGTGGACAAACGTATTAGACAATAACATTCCAGGAAGTAATAATACCAATGAACTCACATTCTCACAGTCAAGCTCCTCTGGTCTTTTGCGAGAAGGTACTATAGAGTTGTTCAATTCTACAGTGAATACGAATGGGTCTCATTGAACATGAGTGTGGTTAATAGGTGTATATGGATGTGGGCATTTCCTACAGGTACGTACAGGTGGTGAGGGGGGTATTAGTGGGTGTGGTATAGGGTAGCAGTAGGTGTGGCTTCAAGGGAATAAGTTCGAAATGAAAGTGGTCAGTAGGGATGAATGGATGCTTGTATGGGGTAACAGATTTGGCCTACACAGTACACATTTGTTAGAACAACAAAAAGTGTACCAACATTCACTAGGGACATATTCACATATTCTGTGAGTTCCCTAATCACCTAACATTTGGAACTTGAGATATAGTGTGTCAGAAACTTCAGGAGAAAGAGATCACACCTGGGCTCTGTTCTATAAATAGCAGTGAAGCAGGTTTCTCCTGCCTTATGATAGGTACACCTAGCCTCCCTGGCCTTAATGTCAACAAGTTACACAATATTAGAGAATCAACAGGGGCTTGAGTGTGTAATGGATTGTGTTCGACAGTGGCAACCTTTCCTGTATCTAAGGGTGTATGTTGTCATTGTGACCAGCATTGAATGCATTCAGCTTGCCTTTCTGTGCCTTCTGTTTGCCTTTCAAAGTCTTCTTTATCTTCTTGGCTACTTGGCGTAGCTTTGGTTTGGCAATATTCCCAGCATCTTTAAGACACTTACAGAACTCCTTCAAGCTTTCTTCAGTATACCATGATGCAGCATAGTCCTGCCACTGCTGAAATGCATCACCAGACTTTCCATGATCATTGGAAGCAGTAATCTCCTTGAAAGTGGGTTCATCCAAGAGTTGGGGTTTCCAACCATACAGTTGTGCTGCAAGGTCATTGGTCATTCGCAAGTTGTTCCTCAGATAGGTATATCGCTCAAGCAATACATTCTTCACTAAATTGTCTAAAGTTGTGACAGATCAGAGAAGGTCTGGGTTTTACAGTGCATCATTTAATTTAGTAATTTATTAAGTAGATTTTCTCTTATGCAATTTGCTGTATATATATGACATTGTCATTGAGTGAATTCAATGAAAAGGAATGGGCACAGGACAGAAGGTGCAATCAAAGGTTCCAGATAGTGCACACTCTCTGTTGTATAATAGACTAAGCTCAAGACAAAGTTTAGAAAACCAAGTAGCTAGAGAGTAAACAGGTATTTCTAATTAAACAAATTGAATTCATAGATTGTGAGGACGGTACCGTACATACTGTCAGTACAAGCCTTGAACACACTGTACCTTCAACAGCATCATCTTCACTGTCGCTGGAACTACTATCAGACTGAGGTGGTCTCTTCCTACTATCTACAGGGTTGAAACAGCGATGTAGCTAGTAGTTGGTAACGTACACAATAACAACATCAACTAGTACACAATAAGTCCCCGTGTGAATCTCATTCAACACAGTCAGCAATTATCATTAGATTATACGTCATCTAACCATATTATATTGACTCTAAAATAGTATACAATAACATGAGCACGAATTAAATCTATGTTCAAACCGAATATCTATGAACAAACTAGCTAGTAACAACTAATGATAAACTTACAGGTTGGTTGCTTGGGTTCCTTGGCGGGACCACGTGTTACCATCCTCTCCGCCATCACACCGCGCGTGCACTGATTCCTAGTGATAGAGACAAAACCGTCAACGCCTGTCACAAGGTCGAAAATCTGTATACCCGGCAGGGAATGCTATAAGCGAGGGAGCGAGGAACTTGACTTGTATGTAAACTGAAGTACTGGAGAAGACGGAAGGGTACACAAGAGTGAAAAAATCTTGAAGAGAAGAGACAGCTTTAAGTATAGTGGAATAGTTAACAGTTACTGAGTAGCTACTTAGCCAATTGAGGTAGCCAGCTGGCTAGCTACACGTAAATCTGACGATTAAAGTATAGGGAAATTATAAGTTATCGAACCATCAGAGAATCGTCATTAGCTACCTGTTCAATCTTTGTACGGAAGATTTACCAACGATGAATCAGCTGAACTTTGTAATCCAACTAATCGAAATGGTGAAAATGGAATCAGAGACTTAAGGGTCTATCATGGAATGTACACAAGAATCGTCAGATCATAGACACTCTAAACCAAGTAACCGGTTACGTAGTTTGGAGTGTCTATGGTCAGATCATAGATACTATCTATGGTCAGATCAATGCGGAGGACGGGACTATGAATCCCGCCCACAAATTTCCCCGAAATAAAATGGCTGTCTCCGAGTTTGGTAAAATAATGAGCACGAGTGTACGTCAGTCACTAGATCAGTGGGTACGAATTCGAAACGTTTGCGTTACGTCTGAAGGTAGACGCTACATGTGATTTTCAATGAGTGGTGAGTTGATTATAATATGCTGTTTCTTGATTAAGTTGATCCATTACAGCATAGCTATCTAGCTATCTAGCTATGGATACTCTAGAACAATATCCATGATTACAGTAGTTGTATCGTCTACTAAGTTATGTGTGTCCATGTGGTTAACAGAAATAGGAATAATGTTACATGGATTAATTCCAATCACGATTCAAGAACGGTCACTGATGTGAAAACTGCAGTTTCCCTCCTCAAAATCCCAAGCTTCCGAGTACAACTACACTGCTCCGCTGGTGATGACAACCCTTAGCTCCAACCTATGTACCTAACAGTGAAGTCAGCCACTTGCTACCTGTGTGCTGGTTATTCACCGGTGTTCTAAATTATATTATCAAAAGTTGCCCTTTTAACCCTACTTGAAGTGGTCTGTGGTATTGTATGTACTGCATGTGTTTGTTTGAACAATGTACACACATGCAGGGTACACAAGTGTCATCAAGTGGAGTACATGTACGCCACCTTTGCTCCATAGTGTACGTATATGCTATGTATGTTTCATGTGAATAGTGTACATGTGCACATACAGGTGCATTCTTGTGTGTGATAAACATACAATTTGTATCCTGGTTGCGGGGTGAATCAAAGGAAAAACTGTGTGTAACAGCACATAAGCCATGTAGCACAGGTCACCAGACAGGTTTAACTGTTAAGATTAATTGCGTGAGAAGTAGGCAGTAAATTAGTAAACACATTTCTATTGCTTAATAGTACGTTGTATTGAGCTATGCACCATGTGACTAGTTTGTATCCCGATATACCAGTGTTCTCCCAGCTATGTTAAGGCATATTGGCCATTGTGCTTTCAATTCTGAAGGCACTTGGGGCAAATGACTTGCCACAGAAATGGTAGGAAGTCAGAAAATACATAGTTTAGCGGTTCTTTCTAGCTATACTAAGGCATAGCACCCTACCATCCCTACAAAATTGAGCACTATACCTAAATGTAGCTGTTATTCTTAATTTGTAGAGTCACACTATACGTAGCTGTTGATTATAATTTTTCACCTAGTCTATTTTGTTATGGACATTCCTGGTTTATTGTCTGCTGCATGTGGACCAATATCTTCCATTTTTGATATGACGTCACAAATAAAATAGCACATTGCTCAACTGTGCAGCATTATTACTTTGTAACATTATTATTATTACATGAATTCCTGGAGAAAACCCTGATATACGTGCATACACATGGATCCAAATGTGTGTATTGTGTCTGTATGCAGTTTACATACGTTTATGTTGGTCTGTACATGATCTCCATTACATGCACTCCTCCTCTGAGAATAAGGTGAGCAGTAGTTTACTTTTATGTTCTGTTCGTAAGAGACAGAGGAACAGTGAATGACCCACTGTATGTGGTGAGTGGTCAGTTGTGTTATCTGAACATCTCCAATACCTGGTCTACACCTTCCTTGTGTAGTTGTTCCTGGACCATTGCTCAGTGAACCACTACAAATGAACACCACCACAAGGTGTGCTAATCGATAAGGTCAAGTAGGTCATAGTTAGACATCATTGTCCAGGTACTGCATGTATTACATTTGGTCTACATGTCCTCTCACGTTAGTCATTTTCTTTACTATTGTTGTGTCATACCTTACAGATGCTGATCCAATATCTCAGCTTGTTGCAGCAATATGGCCAGCACACTATCACTGTCTTGTGGAATGATATACAGTATAACTTCAATTTTTGTACAACCAACTGATGTGTACAACTACATACCCCACTCCCAATACTTCAGTTGTTGCTCCAATTATTGCTCAATAGCATGAAGTAAAATAATGATATACAAGCATATATTTTACAATAATCGAACTATTAGTACTTTAAATTTGTAAAAATTACAAAATTACACGTTATAACATCCATCACACATAATATTAATGGAATAGTTGAAAATTACATAATATTAATGGAATAGTTGAAAATTACATGCATTAATATTGTTTGGTATAGCTAGTTGTATTCACATGTATAAGAACACACATTACTCTATAATAATGGTGCTGATAGTATCCATACTGCAAAATTGATAAATAATTCTACTTAACAGAACTGAACAACAGATTCTGTAGTGACAAAGTTGATACAGAGCACATTACATGTAATAAATATACATACAGTATAATTACTATAATATTATGTATATTAAAATTATATAACATTATGTACATATGAAAATAATACAGTCTACATAATACTATTATAAATTTGATTATTGATGCATAGTATAACTGATTGATTAATCGGTTAATCACTGGAATCAATTAAGGGTGCATATAACTGGAAACCACTCCCACTCTATTGGAGTGAGTAGTCATCCGATAGATGTAATATGGAGTCTAGAGTCCTTTTTATATTCCAGGTACTCTTGAAGTACAAAATTGAACCCATTGAGTGAAGGTTCTGGGTAATAAGATGGGGGTGGCAACTAAAAACTTCACTTAATTATTTCTGTCATTAATCTGTCTTTGCACTATTCACAATAATCAGATTGGAAATATAATCTCTACATACTAGGCCGACCTCCCTCTCCACACACACACACACATGTACACACACACACACACACACACACACACACACACACACACACACACACACACACACACACACACACACACACACACACACACACACACACACACTATACTCATGTATGTACACTCCTCCCCAGTGTCCATATGACACATAGTAGAACCATACATGTGTCATGTACACATATGTGTCACGTACACATGCACACAAGCACATACATAACAATCAAACCATGCATGTGCATTCCTCATTTGACTGCTGAACCAGCTCACACACAATGTGTATTATGTGTATGTATATGACCACAGGAATTACATTATTATAAAGCGATGTACAAAATTAATATGCACAATACATGTATGTATAGCCACATAGTATGATGTATACACACAGTGAAAAAGCTTACATTTACAGTTGTTTGACTCCTTACACTGCAGCATGTGTTTCCACGTATCCCTCATTATATGGCAATGACCATAGATAGATTCTTGAACCTTAGATGAAATAATGTAGACAGAACCATAATATAATATAGATACTCGACCCCTATGATAGAACGTACATATATATATACAGCTAACCAACAATGAATATAATAGTACCAGTACGAACTTCCATTAGGTTTTCCAGTGGTCTCTCTGCCATCCTCGTTGAGGTCTTCTCCAGTAGCCGCTTCTATTATCACCGAGCGGAACCGAGGTTGTTTCCGTCACATAGAGGAGTTCGATCGGGGTCGCCCAAGCACTTAATGACTTTCAGGTCTAGAAATTATGACATTAAAGCCCAGTTGCATTTTCTTTTGTCAAAAGTTGCAAAATGGTTTTAGAAGAACGCAACCATTGGTACATTTTTACAAGAGGGGGCATGATTGTGCTACATGATGAGGCAAGAGATATTTGGATTAACTAAGTCATGGTCGTATACGAAGCGTGATCGAATTCACTCACCGTTTCACTCCCTCAAAAAGACATTCTCCATGCCATGGCCAGATGGCAACGTACTACTTCTTTGTACCAATTGCAAATCAAGACTATATAATGAAAATTGTACTTCGGGACCCAGTAATATAGTATAATATAACCAAGATCAAATTGCATGATGTTGACTTTAATGAGAATTTAATATGTAACTGTATTATAGGTATGTTATATGTATAAATTATAATATATTATTATAATTTTCAGGTGCATGATTATTCAATTACATTAATAATGGCATGCATGAATAATGCATTAATAATTTTATGATATATTTATTATATGTATATATATATATATAGATTTATTGAGCAGGTGATAAACATTACAATTTACATGAATCAATAAAATAATTTTTATATTAATGATGAACAATTCACAGCATTGGACACAGCAGTGTATTCCTATATAAGCACTCTCATGCATCATGATAAAAAGTAATAAAAAGAAAGCAGTATTTCCATCGACACAACACAAACATGCACACACACACACACACACACACACACGTATTCCAATCACATAAAGAAAACAAAACAATCAAACTGATAAGCATACATATAATTATAAAAGAATTGTTGACAAAATGCCAATCCCACAAACAACAATAACAACAACTAAAGAAGAACCGTATGAACGAGGTGATGAGTTGTCTTCAAATGGAGGACAGTGACAGCCATCATCACTGCACGAGAGAGAAGGGAGGTGACAGTAAAATGGAGGATCACATCTGAGTATGTAGATGTACATACATACCATATACTACACCCACAACCCACGCATCATATCCACACACACACACACACACACACACACACACACACACACACACACACACACACACACTTACATTGCAGGTGTAACTGTGATGTTGACAAAGAGCCTTCTGATACCTGTAAATATACAAAACCATACATGTAGAGTGAGCATGCATACATGTGCACAAAGGTATGTGCATGAATGTATGGGAAGTACATATGATGAATAAGGTAGGATGGAATGCATCAAATTGATAACACCCATTGGACACTAGAGAGTGAAAGCCTCAAGGTACCAGTAGTTGAAGGCCTCCAGGTACCAGTAGGTGAAGGCCTCCAGGTACCAGTAAATGAAGGCCTCCAGGTACCAGTAGGTGAAGGTCTCCAGGTACCAGTAGGTGAAGGCCTCCAGGTACCAGTAGGTGAAGGCCTCAAGGTACCAGTAGGTGAAGGCCTCAAGGTACCAGTAGGTGAAGGCCTCAAGATACCAGTAGGTGAAGGCCTGCATGACATCAAACGTTAAATACATCAATTGAGATTGGTTTTGATGAAGTACATCATCTATTCACAGGTGTGTGTGTGTGTGTGTGTGTGTGTGTGTGTGTGTGTGTGTGTGTGTGTGTGTGTGTGCGTGTGCGTGTGTGTGTGCGTGTGTGTTTGCATGTGTGTGTGTGCAGGTACATATGGGCATGTGCTTAGGAGTATGCATGCATAAATTGTGCACCTAATTATGTGTATATACAAGTACAGTATGTCTGGTGCTAGCATGGCTGTGTATGTGCACATGTATGTACATGTGCACCATCATAAGTACAGCATAGACATAATTCTATAATAATAATATCATAAGCATAACTACACATTCATACTTAGATTGTGAAGGAAAACTCTACACTAATACAGTCAAGGAAAGCAACATTAGTCAAGTACCAAGTTGACTAAACAGTCATGCATTCACTCACCATCAGGTAAGAAGAGACAGGTTGTGTTGCTCTGTTCACCACTTTGCACTGGGAAGGTGAGGTTGCCGTCGACTGCTGCAAAGATCCGTTGCCTACAGTTACCACTTATGGTGCACTCGCAAGTGTCCAGGATTTTCCTGAAGATGGTTGTGGCATTGATCTCACCACAGTACTGTGAGTGGACTGTATTGCTGCTTTCCAAGGTGCTACATGGTGTGTATGTGGCTATACACAAGAAGAGCCGTAGAGCTGTTTCACATACTCCAGAGGTCAGGTTCAGATAGGGGATTCCCAGGGGTTGAGTGGTTGAGTTGTATCTTTCCCAAGCCACACGATCCAGAAGGTTGTGCGTTGTCGAGGTGACGACGGGGGATGACTGAAGTACGGGATGACAGAACGAGGACTCCGGGAGTGGACCACAATCCCTACACGGTACGTGAACACAAGCTTTAACTTCAAACAAGGCAGACAGCCACATGGCTGAATAGGCAAACATTCCTGTGTTACATACGTATGCCCAGCACATACATTGTATCCTTCTACTATTATAGCTGAAACCATACAATAAAAATATACATGAGCTAATTCGGCCCCAATGAACACTCTTAGTCCTCCTCCCGTTACACACACATACCAGACTGGATTAGACTATTCTAGTTTTCACGTATACGTGGCTTCAGGTAGTTTGAGGCGTTCATTGGATTACAACTGCCAACAGAAAACACACACGCAGGCACGCACGCACGCACACACACACACACACACACACACACACACACACACACACACACACACACACACACTGTACCAATGGCAAATGCTTCCAATGGAATTGACAGAAAGTGAGTCCACAACAAAGACAGTTAGAGTTCTCAAAAGTAAATTCTAGCCATGTGTACAACACTGTAGATCTTAGCCTGGACTGCAGTTCCCAGACTCAATCAGTGTATTTGACATGAGAACCCAAACTGTGTAGATCATACAGTGATGACAGTACACATTTGCTGATAGCATAAGTAAACCCTCTCTTACTTCCAAC
>OZ026549.1:1702632-1705132 GCA_964020155.1 Chondrilla cf. caribensis | reverse complement strand
TGTAGGAGTGATCACGGTATGTCCCCTCAACACATTGGTTCAACATGAAGTTTCGGAGGAGCAGTACGCATACCCCTAGCTTTAAAAGTTGGCATACTTCTCTTTGCTACAAATATCACAAAATCGATGACTTTACTGACTGTAACAATTTGCAGTACCATTAACACCATCCCATCCCTTCCTTGCCTCGGTAATGTGGAATACGGTGTACTTGGCCAGACTGAGTGGGAGGTGAAAGTAAAGGAAAACAAAACGGTACAAAATACAGTATTGAGTATATAACATTGATACGTACGTTCACAAAGATAATGAAACGAGGTTAGAGTGAAAGTGAAGGATCCCTGGTTTGAAGAACATGCAGCAAGCAGACCAGTATTGCTGTATGCAACAAAACACAGCAGTGGGACAGTACATTACTGTATGCATGTGATATTTGTGTAAGGTACGTAATTTGTGTAGAAATTTCGTAAATCATACAGCGATTGCTTGTGAACATAAGCAAATGTGAGACTTCACTTACATTATATTATGTGTATGGTAATTACGTAAGTGGGAAAATACTAACATAAACGATGCTGAAAGGTTTCCCACAGCCATTTGTGAAATGCATGTAAAGCAAAAATTAGTATACATACAATAGCCCTATCATACATATAAACACCACACACATTGCTAATCAACCAACAGTGGAAGCTCTGTGAAAGAACCTTCTATATAAAGGGTATGACATACTGAGTAGCAGAATTCACCTCCACATAAAGGACACTTTAGAACCAGCAAAATGAGCTTCCCAGGGTGCTAGTACATAGTTTTACATTTTAGAAGTGGACAACCTCTCTACAGCGGACAACATGGCCTGTCCCAGTAAGTTCGTTGGAAGAGGTTCCATTGTACACGTATCTGTCGTTATACTAGAACAGTAGACACCAAATACCGATAGAATAGAAAGGAATATACACAAATCTAACCTAATAAAGCCATAGTACTGCATGGGAAATACACGCATAGCAGATCACTATCTACAGTGTAGTAGGGGCTCAGTGGAAGTTGGGGAGCTTATCTCTTCTCTGCACCACATCTGTGAGTTATCTCAGCCGGTGGAAGCCGGTGCTGTACGCTCACCGCTCATCGGCACACTCGCAGGACAGGGATCGACATCGGACGATCCTCTGCTTACAGCTACACGCTACATGCACGCGTGGGTAAAACTCGTACGGTTCAACGGACAAAAAAACATACACACGCACGAAGACGTACAGCTGGATTACTACCTACGTACGCACAGTATACACAAGCGACACAATACTCGGGCAAACCGCACGTACAACACGCTACTAGTACTGTTATCATAGGCAGGTCGGCGGTGAATAAATCAGATGTTTGACATAGTTTACATACTTTGAGGCGGATCTACGAACAATCTCTTGACCTAGTTACAAACTCGATGTCGAAAGGTGCAGCACGAAGCAGAGAACTCACTTTGAGTGTTCCGAAGCGAACTAACCAGCGCCAAACTCAAGTAAAGGTACATATAACCGGCCATTCTTCTCCTGCTGCCGCCGCTATCGCATCCAAATGCACCGTGAGGTTTAAAGTCCTCAAATATCAGCCAGGGACACTTCTATTCCAGCTAAAACGCGACTACGAAGCTTCTTTACAGTCCGCATTGACGTTCGACGTACCGCTTTCTTATGTTCAATAGAGGAAGAAGCCATGGGCATGCAACAGGAAGTGATGTAACAGCTACAGCCTATAGCTAGTCGTGTGCACGCACGATCATTGCAGCTCTCAAATTTCAGAACAGAGTGTGTGTATTATACGTATATGTATTATCCGCCAGTTGTCGACAATAGGTTAGAAAGAGAACACTGAAGCTATTATAAGAACAGCAATCCTGAAATTCAGCTATTGATCCATGAATCAGGATAACGAAATCTGATAAGAAGAACAAACCATGTGATCCCCTATAGATTGCCTTACAGGAGGAGTTTCTACTGTCAAATTGATGTTTTCTGATACACTTCTCAATCATTTACCCCAAGCTATGTATGACCGGGGTAACACAGAGAAGTTGGGACGAATACCTTCAAACCTTGATAATGCTGAGCTGTGGTTGAGTGTACACCACTACACACTTGTTTGGGTTTATATCATGGACATTTATATGAATTCGATATTTTACATATGATAATGATTGCTGTATGTTTAAAATGAACTTGACATCCCAAATTGCCTTGTTCCGCCCAACATCTACTAACAAACCTCAATTGATATTCAAATAAAACAGTACATCAACTAGACAGTTTTCGTTACTGTTTGCACAATGCTGTATCAGTAGTGGTGAAGTACAGTGGATGGCAGTATGTGGATGATGATAGATGTGCGTATATGCAGTACAGTATGTACGTTTGAGTGCTTATACGCAGTGGATTCTATTCAGTGCTTTTAAGGAGTGGATTCTATTGAGTGCTAAAACACAGTTGCCGTTATCGATAATACA
>OZ026549.1:1640132-1697632 GCA_964020155.1 Chondrilla cf. caribensis | reverse complement strand
GGCTATTCATGTTTGAAACCTCTAAGAGGAGAAAGCCAACATCTCCTCTCAAAGTCTGTATTTAGATTACGTCAAAGAGCACTGGTTCTGTATCCCAATGCAGTGTGTGTATGCATTAAGCTCACTGAAGAGAACTATCGGGGTCTCAAGGTCTAAAAGGCATGGTTGAAACAGGATTCATTAACACTCTTAGAAATGAAAGGTGTTCATCAAAAGGTATAAGCTACAGGGCAGTGGGCCCACTCAACGCAAACATATGAAATTTACACAAGTTGTGTTTGTTACCATATCTGCACCACATTTGAAGACACTTATTCATGGCACAATGCAAGCTTTAGCTACGTATGTACATACATCCCCTTTCAAGCTATCGCATTCTACCCTGACAATGTCGACAGTTTAAACGATTATAGTCAAATGGTGAACAGTCAATCATTCTATTGTTTCACATTGCAATCTTCGTAAGTGGACACGAACACATGTGTGCATGCATGACCACACAGCACATCCTCCGCCAACACCATTGTTGTGACTAATGCAGAAAATTAATTTGCCACAACAAAGACAAGGAAACGTATCGCAACACGAGCATAACAATAACATCATTGCTGAGAAAAGCAAGCGAAGTGACCAACAACTCAACCGTAACAGAAGGAAAAGGGCAAGCAAGCTACACTCCTGGCATCGTTCGTCAATCAATGATCTCAGGTGGAATTGGGGGCTACCTCGAGCTGCTACAGATATCCTTGGATACTTTCAAATCCAGTTGCGATGTACATGTCCATCACAACTTATGTACATTACTACACCCATAGCCTATACTAGTCAAAGAAGTGGTACGTAGGGTGCTCAATAATGGTCAATTGACGCGACTCACAAGCACCCACTACAAACACATAATGGCGAAACCATAATAACAATATCAGCGACATGTGTGCACTGCGGCACACGCGTACCGCGGTGAGTGAGAGAATAATATTAATGTCATTCACTAGTCTGACGTAGCCCAGACCCTTCCGGCCTCCATTTTATTACGGCGCGGAAAGGGTCTGGTACATTTCCTATACCTGGCTTGTTCCGCCCACGTTCTCTGCAAGGTGTGAAGATCATAGCTTAACACCCATAAAGTGTTACTATCAAACGTGCGCTGTTTATTTTGCGATTTTGACAATTTTGACACAGATCTAGAACTAGTGTTTCCCGAATTCCCATTCAATATAGCGGGTTTTCTGAGGTCAAAATACCAGTTTTTGCTCGACATCTTCCTTAGCGCGTTGCAAAGCACGGACATCATGCTGAATATCGCCTAGAAATTCGGCCCGTGGAAGAAATCGTGCCTTGTGGTCAATCATGAGAGAGGCTAATGGTGTTACAAATCGACGAAAACGACTTTGCTCTTGTGTATCCTCTAAGGTGATCGAGCACACTAACAGTCCATAAATAAGCGACTTCCCAAAACCAGTCGGCAATGATACAAGGACATTTCCAGAGACAAAATGTTCAATGGCTGAAAACGGTTCTTCTATCAAGCACTGGTATCCGTGATCATTCGCTACTTCGCCGATTAAATGTCTAGTTACAACCACTAGAGCAGCTGCCCTCGTCGTCACATTGATTATAACAACAAGCGGTGAATATCAAAGTGTCACATCAATAATTCACTCCCCCAAGATTCCAGGGGTATTGAACATCGTCACCTGCGAAATGTACCAGACCCTTTCCGCGCCGTAATAAAATGGAGGCCGGAAGGGTCTGGGCTACGTCAGACTAGTCATTCACACGTGGATAAACTCACATTGATGAACGTTTCAAGCCGGTTACGTATCTCATGAAGATCCATTAGTCACACAAGCCATGCACAGGGCTGTCTTATACGCAATACATGTAGGTAAGAGAGTAGACAATTGCAATGAAGTTCGATAGTACTAGTGCGGTGGCCATTTTTGTGACTTCGGCACCACGTGTCTTGCAAAAATGGCGTCCAGAAAAATCCAACTTTTCGGTCAATACGGAAACCCCGATCACCTGAAGGTCCTGATAACTCTGAACGTGACGCAAGCTGAAGGAAAGAGAGTGGAAATACATTACCGTGAGTTATCTCAGTACTCAGGAGTGTGTACTACCCAGGACATCGTACTAAATTAAACCATAGACACTACATGTCTATGATTAAACCAAGAGTATGTACCAATCAGGAGTGTGTACTAACCCGGGTTGTGTACTAACCAGGAGTATGTACTAACCAGGAGTGTTTACTAACCAGGAATGTGCCCTAACCAGGAGTGTGTACTAACCAGGAGTATGTACTAACCAGGGTACCCACTGGGTTGTACTGTACACAGCATGTTAAATATGCATACTTCCATGATGGCTTATTTAGTGAATTGAAGTCATCATTTTGTCATGTCACAAAAATCCTGTTATTTCCTCCATCACTACTTTTAAATGCTCCTAGTGGATTTCCCTGTATCCCCACCTCATGTATTGATGTTAAATTGAACACTGGCGTCCAACACTGTCCACTCTGTCCTAATTGAACATTGCCCACAAGCAAACTAGGAGAGTGGGATGATTGACAGTTGTTGCAAGGCATTGTTTCAATTCCTACTGCTACTACTGATGAATGGTATATTGTTCAAGGTTAACTCCTTAAGATGACTCCCACCAGCCAGTGTTGGACGCCAGTGTTCAATTTATCATCAATGCATGAGGTGGGGATACAGGGAAATCCACTAGGAACATTTAAGAGTAGTGATGGAGGAAATAACAGGATTTTTGTGACATGACGAAATGATGACTTCAATTCACTAAATAAGCCAATAACTCCTTAAGATGACTCCCACCAGCCAGTGATGAAATTCTTGTGTAAAACCTATAAGCTATGCCTAGTTTCATTTTCTACTGCTGCTATCAACGTGATGTTCTGATGAGGATGCATTTTCGTTTTCAGTTGGAAAATCCGGTGTAGGTCACATCCCATCCCTGTGTTGAGTTTTGTAACTTTTGGAGTTGATCAGGTGTCTTCCTGTGTGTCCCCTGCGTATCCTGAAATAGTTTAGTTTTGATACTGAATGTCCAAACCAATCCATTTGGCCACTGTTTACTGTGTTTTTCTGTATCTTCAATTTTACTTTCAGATCAACATTCGAAGGTCCCTTTCCTGTTAAATGATAAGGTTTGCTACATTGTGTGTATGTATACATATGCACATACGTACTATACACACAGACATACAATTAATGTGTGTACATCATTGCATGTTTGTGTCTGTGGATTTACAGCACATACGTATGTACTAGTATGTACATACATACGTATGTATATACGTATAACAGTATAATGTAAAAGTATGTATGTGAGTATAAAAGGTACGTATAGTGTGTAACAGGAGATATCGACAGGTATTATACATATTTAGTGAGTTGAAATTGGCAGCTTTCACCCCCTGAATGATTCAGAAAAGATCAAAAAATTGTGTATATTTTGCCAGAAACTGAAGCACCAGTTACATACATACGTAGCTCTTCTATCCCCTGATTTGCCAAAGTAAAGTCCTCCACAATATCTCCTACTATTCAGTATGTGTATGTGTGTGTGTACGTGAGTGTTCATACTTGTATGTTCAATTGTAAAATCTACAGTTTGTGTATGTGTACACTTATAGTGTGTGTACATACGTACATACACACCTATGTTTGAGTGTAAAGCCACTGTGTGTTTGTGTATGTTGCATATGTACACATACTTATAATGTAATGTGCGTAAGTACAATTAGTATATGTGTGTGTAGTGTACTTGTTTTTGCTTTGCTCACACACCTGTACCTAGCTTGCATCACTGAATTTCAATATGTACAATAATATGAGAATATTCATGATAGTTGATTCATTCTGTGTATTGTGATCACATCTGTTGCTGTAAGTCGTGAGGTACATTGTTGCACTCTGGTGTTCAGCTTACAATGTGTTCTCATTTTCTTCCTCATGTAGAGACCTTTTCTTGAGGTTGAAGAAGGTAGATATTTGTTTGTTTCGAATGAAATCTGTCGTTTTCTGTTGGAGATCAGCAATAAAGGGAAAGACCTCCTCAGCCAAGAGGTTGATGATGAGTGGATCGGTTGGGAATGTACCATCCTCAAGGTTTGCAGTGGGCTGTATTTCTGTCGCACACACACACACACACACACACACACACACACACACACACACACACACACACACACACACACACAAACATGTACATACATACATGCATGGACACACACACACACACACACACACACACACACACACACACAAACATGTACATACATACATGCATGGACACACACACACACACACACACACACACACACACACACGCACGCACACACACACACAGACACACAAACATGTACGTACATGCACGGACACACACACACACACACACACACACACACACTGTTGTCACACATACATTCAATTACACCCACACCCACACTACTCACACATTTCATAGACTAGTACACATGTATAGATATGGTCAGTTTGCATATTGATAACTTTTAGGTTATCCCTGCATTATCTCTAAAGGCTAACTTCCATTCATTGCTCAGCAATTCAGTTTTCCCAACTTGGAGACTAATTCAATTCCACTTTGTTCTCCAGTAATGAAATGTGATTACCAAAACCACCATATGTATTTAGTTGACCCAGTGTTCACCTTCATAGGAGGAAGTCAGTGCTTCTTTCCTGGGTGGAGAGCCCACAGCTGGGCTGTTGTCTGCTATGAAGAAAGTGGAGACCAACCTCAATGTGGATCATTCCTACTTGTCCAGAAAGGTAAAATTATTGATATTGTACATTTGTCAGAGCAGTTCATCCATACATTTATATGCACAGTATGTTTACATATGTAAAGTATAACAATGTACTCTATGTATCTATACTATATGTACATACTGTGTATACAATACATTCAGTACATATAACATATTGTACATGTACAGTATATGTTTCACATACAGTATGTGCACTCCAGTATGCATTACATAGTGTTCTAACATACTTACCTACATGCGTATGCACGTACATTGGTGATGGGCAAATCCACTTGAGAATATTCAAATAGATATTGTGATGCTCCTTAGCTTGGAAGTTTAACTACAATTTCTTGCTGACACTTTTCCACGCCTCTCTAGACTCCAGCAACGGCTTCACATGACTGATGTTAGGTGTGATAACACATGTTGGTCCAACATAAAGTACAGTAAATCAATGTCCTTCAGATATTACCAATAGCTGCAAATGTCAATAATATTGCCTAGCACTAGCATACAGTATAGTCAATGACACACCCGAGCTCTGTATGTGTAGTGCAGTAGGTCTTTGTTACATACTGTACTTAGTATATTATGTATACAAGACATGTTTACTCATGAGGGGTCATTGTCTGTACAAAGCTGGTTATAATATAGGTTAGGAATAATGTCCAGTGATGCACTTTGAACATACGTGTTTACTCGTGTGTCATGAGTCAGCAGTTGTACTGACTTTCATTGGTTGCACATAAGCCTGTGCAAGGCCTAAGATTGACAAGAATATATCACTGGATATTTCACCAACCAGCTGGAAAAGACTGGAGTCTCTATCAGCTGGGGACCAAAGTCCTATTTTGATGGACACCAGTGATAACCTCCCAGTCTGACTTTCATTGTTGTTTGTAGAAACACTTTGGACTTTCTGATGTCATTGTCTGGTCCACTCTCTACCCAGTGTTGGGGAAGGAGTCAGTGTTGGCGCCAGGTGAGATGTACATACTATACACTTTCACAGCACACAACTGCACGTGACTACAGCGTAAGAATGTACAGCACTTGATATCATGTACAACCTACCGGGATATCATTACGTGTACATACGTACATACTGTATAGCGGGAAAATGTGGCAGGTACAAAATTTGGCGGATTTGCCCAAAAACGTTATTGGCAGTTTTTAAATTTGGCAGATTTCCCGGAAAACATTCGGTCTTGGCCTTTTTTGCCATTGTTTCAGGCACTCAGAACTCTTCACTCTGTCTTCGATCAGGAGTATAATCAGTGTAGGAACCTTGAGTAGCACTGCATTTCTTTCCCACCATCCCATTTTCTTAAGGCATCAGAACTTGCCTCACGTGTTCATTCACTTGCTCTGTTCTTTCTTAGAAAGAGTGCTAAATTCACGCACGGTCTCTCCTTTAGTAAATACTGCAAGAGTGTCGTAGTTCTACTATTTTATGGACGTTACAAATTTTGACAGTTGTTAAATCTAGCGAATTTCCTGAAAACCACCAAACCGCCAAAGTAAAACCTCAGCCAATGTTTCCCGCTGTACGGTATGTGGTATAATAATTATGAATGTATGTACGTATGTACATTATATGTACATATGGGATGTGTGTATGATCTCATCAAGGCAATCACGGGACGCTGCTTTGTCTGGTGTATGGGTAGTATTGTACATACGTACGTATGTAGCTACTGTATGTTTATGTACCTATCTACTGTACACACACTTAACACAGTGTGTATAAATACGTATTTATACATACAAGATTTTCCTGTGCTGTATGTAACGTCTCGTGTTCTGGCCTCTTGTCACTGCAGGACTGTCCGTTGACTTCCCAAACACGTTTCGCTGGTTTAGCGCTCTGCTGGGTGAGGTGCCCTTCTCGCATGCTCTCAGACAGGGCACCGCTTCTCATGGCTTCGAGTCTGTGAATGTCAGTGAGCACGCACACATGTACATGTACATACATATCTTTCATGCAAATGCATGTACAGTACGTACGTATCTACATACATACATATGTATGTATGCGTGTGTTTGTTGCATGTATATTTTTCCATGTGCACATGTGCTGTGTGCCTGTATGTACATGTACACATGAGATGCTGTTGTTTACATTATTGTACAGTTCAATGCTGTAAACAACCTGTTTGTATGCTGCACATATTTCATTGAGTACAGAAGCAACACATCTCACTTTTACATGGTCGTTTCCATTCTATTCAAGTTTTAGAAGTGAATGCTTCACCTTTTATGATAAGAAGTGTCCTTATGATGGGGAAACTGTTCTTTTACATAACAATTATCTCTATTGTGCCAATAGCAGCTGTCCATTTTAATAGTAAACATGTCCATTTTAGAGGGAGCTTATAAAACAACAGCTGTCCTCTTTGTAGTGCAGCTGCAATGATGAAATGTTAGGACAACTGGCCTATTCTACAACAGAGCGTGCACAGCTGCTGTCTGTGTAGCAGTGTCCTTATTGTGAAGTATGGCATGTTATTGTAGAGGTGTCCCCATCCCAGTACTGCCCTTGGTGGTATACAGTGTGCATACATGACCTGCACAGTAAGTATTGTTAGTATTCCAACCCAGAAGCACCATTGAACGTACTGCAATCTGTCTGTCATGTTAATCTGCCAGAACATTTAATCTGCTTGACCACAAAAGTGGCTCGCACACACTGGTGTCCACAGACCCACTCTCTTTAGTGTGTGTCCTCCGAAGTAGTATCACACACACACACACACACACACACACACACACACACACACACACACACACACACACACACATACTTACTGTATCTACTGATTGTGTGTATATGAACATACAAACTATGAACATCCCACTGTTCAAGTACCCTTAATCACAACATTCTTATATTACACTGTACGTACATACATATCTGCTGTATACAAAGATAATATTGAGACACTATAATATTTTCTTTGAAATTGTACTGCTTTACTCCAAGGCATTTATGAAAGGGGAGGTGTTCATGCCACGCCCATTGACCCCACCCCCTGGAGCAGATCACCCAGAGTCCTCAGAATCCACTCTTGCCGTCACCGAGTCGGAGATTGCTGAAGCCACTGAAGTGTGGTCCAGAGGAGCCAAGGCAGCTCTCAAGCCTCGAGAAAGGAAGCACCCCATGTGAGTGACCTTATGTTTGTGTGGTTTGTGTGTGTTTAGGGACTGTACATGTGCCATCATGGTCTCTTAGTATACTATCATGGTCTTCTTGTATACCATTGTGCTCCCCCTGTATACCATCATGGTCTTCTTGTATACCATTGTGGTCCCCTTGTATACCATCATAGTCTTCTTGTATACCATTGTGGTCCCCTTGTATACCATCATGGTCTTCTTGTATACTATTGTGGTCCCCTTGTATATACCATCATGGTCTTCTTGTTTACTATTGTGACCCCTTGTATACCATTATGGTTTTCTTGTATACCTTTGTATAACCAGTAGTTAATGTTAGTGGATAGTCACACTTGTATTAGCACTTTTCATATATTGTTGTTATTATTGTTGTTGTTTACATAGTCTGCCGGTAGAAGGCGAAAAGAACATACTCATCACGAGTGCTCTCCCATACGTCAACAATGTCCCTCATCTTGGTAACATCATCGGGTGTGTCCTCAGTGCTGATGTATACTCAAGGTCAGTCCACACACACGTACTCTAGCTATACTATAGCATTAACTCAGCCCTATACACTACCTGGCCTCAGATTGGCACAGTATACATTTTGTTCCGAATTCACCAAAATATCGAGAAAATTGCAAGTATGTTGAAAATAGCTGACGGCCGCCATATTGAAATCGTCCTGTAACTTTTGGCCGCCACTGTATACATACATATATGTGGTGCCTACCACAGTGCACCTTGGACAGGGTGCAGCACACCGTTGCATGGCCAGGAGTGAAAATGAAAGGCATATGAAAGGCATAGGAATTGTGGTCTTGATGACTATATATATATTATATGTACGTAGTAGTTATACCCTGCTTTCGGTGTGTATGTACTAAGTACTACTGTGCGGATGTACTAAGTGTTAGGAATTGATTGGCCGAGGGCGCAGCCCAAGCCGAAAGCGGGGTATAACTAGTACATATGTAGGCACATTCATTTACGCGGGCTGGTAGGCCTATCGATTGAGGTTTTCAACGAAGAGCAGCAAGAAGGCCTAATAGCACGGCAGCAATCGTCGTTCGTTCGGTAAATTTTATACTCTCAGGCTCGTTTCAGCAAGTTTCCTCTTTCGTTCGGTAAAGTTAATACTCCTAGGCTCGTTGTTTTGGCAAGTTTCCTATTTCGTTCGTTCGTTCTGTAGATATTCTAAAGCTCTTGGTTCCGGCAAATTTCCTCATTCGTTCGGTAAATATTCCAAGGTTCGTGGGTTTGGCAAGTTTCCCTTGTTCGTTCGGGAATATTCTGAGGCTCGTGGGTTCGGCGAGTTTCGTCGTTCGCTCAGTAATATCCGAAGCTTGTTAGAAGTTAAATAATGCCACTTACGAAAACTGGGGTACATCACAAATGTATCCCAGTACATCGCGAATGTACTCCTGTCGGCGCTTTTGTAGTTGATTGAAAACGCCCATGCATCGGGGTACATATATATATAAACACTTGATACATGTGTACGTGGATTGGGCGTTGTTAACAACAAGTGTGCACCCTGACTCCTTAACACCTGTTGCTGTTATCCTGTGGGTACCACTGTGTACGTACGTTTGTGTTGGTTTGAATCTGGTTTGCTGTTATTTCATGTTCAAGATGAATCCTCTGTGCCCCCTCTTCATCATTTCTGTTCTGTGGTAGTCCGTACGTGGTATGATTGTAGGGCACAGTGTTTTATACTGTATAAATCTCCTTGTGCAGATTTTGTAGACTGAGAAACTACAATACCTTGTATATATGTGGTACGGATGAGTATGGTACTGCTACTGAGACTAGGGTATGTGTGTGTGTGTGTGTGTGTGTGTGTGTGTGTGTGTGTGTGTGTCTGTGTGTGTGTGTGTGTGTGTCTGTGTGTGTGTGTGTGTGTGTGTGTGTGTGTGTGTGTGTGTGTGTGTGTGTGTGTGTGTTTACATGTGTGTGTGTGGGTGGGTGTGGGTGTGGGTGTGTGGGTGTGTGTGTGTGTGTGTGTGTGTGTACATGGTAGATCTCCCCCACTGTGATACACATCAACTTACCTACAACTGGTTTGCCTCTCCCCTGTACATGCAGGCCATGCGGGAGGGTGTCACCCCCCTGGAGCTCTGTGTCAAGTACAATGCTATCCACCAGGAGGTCTATCAGTGGTTTAACATCGACTTTGACTACTTTGGAAGGACCCCCACTCCTCAGCAAACAGAGTGAGAACCACACACAAACACAGAACATATTATGGTTAACATGTACTGTAAAAAGTCCGACCTTATAAAATATGTGTACCTTTAAGTACAGTAGAAGCTGTCTTAGAGACCACCTCTACACAAGGGCACCTGTCCACAGTGACCATTATTCAACTGTCTACTTAGTCAACTCAACTACAGTGTAGCACCTCTGTATAAAGACCACTCAGCTGTCCACAAAGGCCACCTTTTCCTGGTTTCTTGATGGTCTTCATATACAGGTTTCACTTCATGTACATGTACATGTACGCATATGTACAATAAGGCAGACCAGGAGCTGAAGTAACACACGTTCAGTCACTTTGTTTGATAGCAATTGTTTGATACGTACAGTAATATTTCATACTCACTGGAGTGTGAACGTGCATACATAGTATAATTTGTGTAGAGTATACTTAAAGTTTGGAGGGGGCGAATAGAACTTCTCACACCCTCCTGTCTACGGACCTGTATGTCAAATTCCAAATTTGCCAAATTGCAAACTTACAAATTGGACAACATGCAAATTTCATGTTACTGTATGTGTGTACATGTAAATTTTATGAATGGTGGCATATGAGAATTGTGGCATATTCCCTCTCGTTGAAACATGCACTACCTGTCATAAGAATAGAAAATTGCATGTTCGGTGCATACATACAGTGGAACCTCTCTATTACAAACCTCTGAATTGCAGAAACCTCTATAATAAGGACACCATTCTGTGTCCCAGTGTATTACTGTAGTGTATTAAGTGACCTCTGAATTGAGGACACCTCTGTAATAAGGACTAAAATCAAGGTCCCAAAGTGTCCTCAATAGAGAGGTTCCACTGTATTTGCAAATAAGAGCTGATTCATGGAATTTGAAATTCATGTGTATGTAGCACGAGACTTTGTGCAGATATCATGGCACGTATATAAATCAGCATGTTGTAAGGCTGTAGACTTCCCATGGCCACAATCTTGGTGTGTTACGGACATCAAGTCTCCATTCTTTCCAGGATTACACAAGATATCTTTTGGCGGTTGCATGAAAGAGGGTTCATTTCAGAGGCTAGTGTTGAGCAGTGGTTTTGTGAGCAGTGCCAGAGGTTCCTTGCTGATCGGTTTGTGGAAGGGATTTGTCCTTATTGTTCTTATGATGATGCTCGTGGAGATCAGTGTGATGACTGTGGGAAACTGATCAATGCTGTGGAACTGAAGGTGTGTGTGTGTGTGTGTGTGTGTGTGTGTGTGTGTGTGTGTGTGTGTGTGTGTGTGTGTGTGTGTGTGTGTGTGGATTCGGGTGTGAGTGTACGAGTGTATGTGCATGTGTTTGTTTGTGTATGTGTGGATTTGTGTGCACACATGTATCTATTAATCTACCGTACATATATTTATCCCCCGATTAGAACCCTCGATGTAAAGCATGCTCAAAGCAACCACACACAAAATCCTCCAATCATCTTTTCCTCGATTTATCCAAGGTGAGTACGTTCATGCTTACTACGTACGTATGTTTATAAGTTCGTATCTCAATTATGAATTTACTGTATGTATACAAGGTACTATATGTACCTATTCTACATGTTCTGGTAAAGATACTTTATGACCCAGGGTACTGTATATGCATATGCACAGGCAACTTTGTACATAATATACTGTATGAACAGTTTATTTGGATTAGTGGCTGATGCGTGTAGGTTTCTTCTCTATTACTCTTAGCTGGAGCACAATGTTGATGAATGGTCACGTCTGTCAATGGAAGAAAGTGTGTGTGTGTGTGTGTGTGTGTGTGTGTGTGTGTGTGTATCCATTAGCTAATATGATTCACTTGATATGATGTATGTATGTATATATCCACATGTGCAAGTGCACATGCACACATGTACACACACACACTGTCCTCTCTCCTCCCATCCCAGACTTTTGGTCCCCCAACTCTCGAACAATCACTTCTACTTGGATCAGAGATGGCCTGAAGCCTCGTAGTATCACACGAGATCTGAAATGGGGAACCCCCGTCCCCTTGGAAGGCTACACGGACAAAGTGTTCTATGTGTGGTTTGATGCACCAATTGGGTGAGTGTGTGTCTATAAAGTGTGTGTCTGCAGGGTCAGTATTTATAGGATGAGTGTGTCTATAGGATGAGTGTGTCTATAGGGTGAGTGTGTCTATAGGGTGAGTGTGTCTACAGGGTCAGTGTGTCTACAGGGTGGGTGTTTATAGGGTGAGTGTGTCTACAGGGTGGGTGTGTCTACAGGGTGGGTGTTTATAGGGTGAGTGTGTCTACAGGGTGGGTGTGTCTACAGGGTGGGTGTTTATAGGGTGAGTGTGTCTACAGGGTCAGTGTGTCTACAGGGTGGGTGTTTATAGGGTGAGTGTGTCTACAGGGTCAGTGTGTCTACAGGGTGGGTGTTTATAGGGTGAGTGTGTCTACAGGGTCAGTGTGTCTACAGGGTGGGTGTTTATAGGGTGAGTGTGTCTACAGGGTCAGTGTGTCTACAGGGTGGGTGTTTATAGGGTGAGTGTGTCTACAGGGTCAGTGTGTCTACAGGGTGGGTGTTTATAGGGTGAGTGTGTCTACAGGGTCAGTGTGTCTACAGGGTGGGTGTTTATAGGGTGAGTGTGTCTACAGGGTCAGTGTGTCTACAGGGTGGGTGTTTATAGGGTGAGTGTGTCTACAGGGTCAGTGTGTCTACAGGGTGGGTGTTTATAGGGTGAGTGTGTCTACAGGGTGGGTGTGTCTACAGGGTGGGTGTTTATAGGGTGAGTGTGTCTACAGGGTCAGTGTGTCTACAGGGTGGGTGTTTATAGGGTGAGTGTGTCTACAGGGTCAGTGTGTCTACAGGGTGGGTGTGTCTACAGGGTGGGTGTGTCTACAGGGTGGGTGTGTCTATAGGGTGGGTGTTTATAGGGTGAGTGTGTCTATAGGGTGAGTGTGTCTACAGGGTGGGTGTGTCTACAGGGTGGGTGTGTCTACAGGGTGGGTGTTTATAGGGTGAGTGTGTCTACAGGGTGAATGTGTCTACAGAGTGGGTGTTTATAGGGTGAGTGTGTGTCTATAAAGTGTGTGCCTATAGGGTAAGTGGGTGTCTACAGAGTGAGTGGGTGTCTATAGGGTGAGTGTCTATGAGGTGAGTGTGTATGCCTGTGAGTGTGCAATAGCCAGGGGAGGTGTGTGGATAGTGGGGATATTGTACAGAGTTACTTCTTAGTGTAATGGGCGTTAATCAAAGTGTTAAGTGGGGTATTTGCACACTTATGACACTTTGATCTGCCCACACAACATGCCACATATCCATACTACATGTGTGCTTTGCGTAATCCTTTCTGCAGGTACATTTCCATCACGGCCTGCTACACCGACCAATGGCGGAAGTGGTGGAAGAACCCCTCGGAAGTGACTCTTTGTCAGTTCATGGCCAAGGACAACGTCCCCTTCCATACTGTCATCTTCCCGTCCACACTCATCGGCACCGAGGACAACTACACTCTACTCAATGTCATGAGTGCAACAGGTTAGGGACAGACGCATGACACAGGAGAATAGGGAGCGTTGAGTGGATGAGAAGTACATACGTACTTACAGTACTAGAAACCACTTATATGAAACCCAAAAGACCTCCTTTTCATGTCAATGCTAAATGTAATTCCATCCTACTAAAATACATAGCCATACATATCGCTGATGTTGGGAGCTTACGGGCCTTTTTGTGTTAACCATTCATAAATTTCAGCATTGAAACATTTGTGTTGAATGGGTCCCACTGCACATGAGACTTAACCAGAGTTAAGAGTAGGGGGAGTGGTACGTACGTACGTATAAGTGCATACATAGGGATGAGTGGGCATGAAACAGGTAAAATGGGTGTGGTGGGTTGATCTGTATTGTGTATATGGTGAAATTAGCCCCGGGGATAAGCTCAGTTGAAGACTGTTTTTCAACATTGATCTGAATGGATGAATTTTACGAGATGATAAGTTAGCTAAGAATCATCAAGACAATGACTCTAGACAATCCCTATGTGTTGCAGTACGTTTTGTGCAGTGTGTAACAACTCTGGACATGTACTGTCTGTCAGTTATGTACAGTGTGTTATGCACAGTGTGTTATACACAGTGTGTTATGTACAGTGTGTTATGCATAGTGTGTTATACACAGTGTGTTATATGTAGTGTATTATATGCAGTTTATTATATGCAATGTGTTGTGTACAGTGTGTTATATACAGTGTGCTATATACGTACAGTGTGCTATGTACAGTGTGTTATATACAGTGTGTTATGTACTGTATGCTCTGTACAGTGTGCTATATACGTACAGTGTGTTGTGTACAGTTGTACACTACTCATTCAATGAAGTGAGAGGCTATGGTGTTCTTCTCCACTCAGAGTATTTGAACTATGAGGATGGGAAGTTTTCCAAAAGTCGTGGAGTTGGCGTGTTTGGTAACAATGCCCAAGAAAGTGGTATTCCTGCTGACATATTTAGGTTCTATCTCCTCTACCTCCGACCAGAAACACAGGTGTGTGTGTGCGCGCGCGTGTGTGTGTGTACATAGCGCTGGGCGGTATCAAAAAATATCAGTTTCGGTATATTGCCAACATCATACCGCGGTATTACGGTATACCGAGTCTTAAGGTTATAGTTGGGCATTGAAATAACTGAATCCTTGATTTAATAATAATGAAAAAAATAAATAAACAAAAAATCCACTACTTTGTCGTCCTAGTTAACTCGGAGCGCAAAGTACTTCCAAATATCAGATTTAGTTTTCTTCTTATCGACAAGATGAAGTTAATTGCTCGGATCACCCGTATCGCCCGTTCGCTGATCAGAATTTAAACTTGCCGACGACGACGTCGCCATTTTGACAACATTCTCTCATTCCGTGTAACAACGTATTACTCCGCACACGCACATTTTTCGTGCTCGTAATCATGGCTGTCGCAGCAATGGTTTCGAAGGATTCAGAACACATCATTTCAGGGCGAAATTTGATATCTCAGGAATATATTACTTAAAATACCGGTCAAACCTTAGAGAATACCGTGATATCACGATATCTCGGTATAGAAAAAAGTCAGCCGGTATCAAAACCGTGCACAAATAATACCGCGGTATTACTATATATTCGGTATACCGCCCAGCGCTATGTGTACATGTGTGTGTTTGTGTGTGTGTTTGAAGTAACTCCGTGCAAATATCCCACACTGATTTGAATTAAAGCAGTCCAATGGTCCAGTATAACCAGAGCTGTGGAGACTCTCATGTTATGGTGTATTGTACTGTACTCTGCATTCTTTTTGTAATCCCTGGGATTGTTTACTGTTACTTTGTTCATTGTTTACTGTTATTATGTGCATTGTTTTCTATTGTGGGCTGTAGGACACTGTGTTCAGCTGGCACGATCTCATGATGAAGAACAACACCGAACTGCTCAACAACCTTGGGAATTTCATCAATAGGTAATGTCCATAGCGGTCTCCAGGCTGTCCGTGGGGTACCAGGGTGGCCATCAACACTATACCACCCACAATGTACTACTCACTCTGCACCGTCCACATTGTACGTACCTTTCACACTAGTATTCACACTGTATTTATACCTCCTATTCCCTCCATTTGAAGGAGTTTGGTGTTTCTCAAGAACCACTTCGACAGTACTGTACCACCGATGGACCTAACACCCGAGGATCAAGAGCTTATTGCCATGGTAACAAAGGAGCTGCGAGACTACAACAAATCATTGGATGGCTTGAAGTATGAACCTGCTTTTGTACTGTGTGTGTGTGTGTGTGTGTGTGTGTGTGTGTGTGTGTGTGTGTGTGTGTGTGTGTGTGTGTGTGTGTATTGTGGCTGGTGTGTATTGTGTGTGTCTTACTGTCAATGGTGTTTGTCACATACACGTATACTAGTTAATATATTATAGTATAATATGTATATATCTTGATTTAGTTGTAAAAAACGAAGCATGCAGAAACCCAGTTTTGGTCATCTCTGTATGTTACTTCCCAGTACACTGTGTTTTCTGTGTTGTGCAGTGTTCTGTACTGTATGTAGTGTGTTTTGTATACTGTGTTGTGGGGCACCTCTTAATAGTAGCCCACTGCTGGATATACATACATACACATGTGGCTTGAATGACTGTTTAGTTTGGAATTCACTGATCCACTTAACCACCTGATGATGTATGTACAGTACTAGACTCGCGTAGCCAGACCCACTCTGACTTCCAATGTAGTAATTGGGACAGTCCAGGTGGGAAAAGCACCGTCCATTTAAGAATAGGGGGGCCTAAATTAGGGTCTTTAACTAATACGGTAGTACATACATGTGGTATTATATATTTACAGAGTAGGACTATATATCAATATTGAACCTCATCATGATGTGGATTCCACCTCCTCCCATAGGCTTAGGGATGGTCTGAAGTACATTTTGAATGTCTCCCGTCATGGTAATGGACACATTCAAGCTGCTCAACCTTGGAAACTGGTGAAGGGAACACCAGAAGATAGGTGAGAGCCCATGCACTGCACACAACGTCCCTGACACGGGTAACCTAACGAGGATCTATTTCTACTACTTTTCCTTATCCTGGTCAGTCTTTGCATGTGTGAGATGTCCTGTGTTATGTACTGCTGCATGCACAGTTTGTACTCTCTCCTTCTGATCCAACTCCACCCACGCACCAACATACGTACTGTACTCTGAGACTGAGTGCCCCACCCATCCAACTCCCCCACTGTACCAACTTCTCACTTTCTCTGCCCCGCCCATCCTACTTTGCCCTACTGTACGTACCAATTCCTCACTTTGTCTACCCCACCCATCCAACTCTCTCCCACCATACCAACTCCTCACTTTATCTGCCCCGCCCATCCGACTCTCCCCCACTGTACCAACTTCTCACTGTCTGCCCTGCCCACAGAACCTACCAATATCTATTAACTCCGCCCACCACCCTATCCCACCTTCTTCACCACAGGTCCCGTGCTGGTACTCTTATCGGAGTGTGTGCCAATATTTCTTGTCTACTGTCGGTGATGCTGCAGCCGTTCATGCCTTCCGTCAGTGAACAGATACAACAACAACTACAGGTACAATACCTCCTCCACTGTTACTCCATGTAGTATGCTGTATGCACCAGCAGTTATGGGTACGTACACATGTAAACACACTGTACACACAAACATGTGCACTTTGTATGGACACTTCATGCCCGGTGACCTGTGATGTACCTACCACTGTATCCAGGCTCCTTCAAGCTGCAACATTCTAACTGACAACTTTCATCCATTCCTACCAACTGGACACACAATTGGGAATGTGAGTTTTGTACTGTTTGAATCATTTGGTAGATTTTGAAGGTGCTTTTGAGCATTCTGTGTATTAGTTTGCTGTTTGCTTGCATCTCATTTTCACTGCTTTTGTTGGATGTGGTTCATTGTAGCCCGCACCACTGTTTGCCAAGATCGAACCTGAATTGGCTCAAAGACTGAAAGATAAATACGGAGGACAGGAAACACAGGTGTGTAGGGTGGTGGTGGTGGGTGTTGTCAATGAAGTTTGTAGGGTGTTGGGAGGTGTTATAAACGAGGGTTGCAGGATGGTAGTAGGGGCAGTGTAATGTTGTGTCGGCCATTTTGAATGATTTCAGCTTACCTATAAACAAACATACAGTCAGTGAAAAAACCATAATTATTAGGCAACATGTGAGTATATAATATATGTACATAAGCACATTCGGTAAGAGGTACGTATGGTACATGCTTTTGCCTGTTGGGAGGTGTGCTAAACTGCCCTATCATCACTTCCAATGACAACTTCAGACCACAAGTTCACCTCCAAAGCCTTCGAAGACACCAGTGAAAGTTGAGGAGGCAAACACAGGTTCATTGTCAGCAGAGGAGAAGTCTTTGCTGGATGACCAGCTGGCTAAACAGGTATGCACATACAAGTACACCCCTACTCATATACATATGTAAGTGAATGTACATGAATGTGCACATGAATGTAAACATACTTATTGTACATGCACATGGATATAATACAGTCAGACTGTTTCATGACATCACCATTGGTTCCTCACTTCACCTGTCATTATGACCAGATTGGGGACAGGGATCTGGCTGTACACAGTGGGACCTCACTATAAAGGACACTTTGGGACCTTAATTCTAGTCCTTATTACAGAGGTTTCCTCAATTCAGAGGTCACTTAATACACTACAGTACTACACTGGGACACAGAATGGTGTCTTTTTAAGGAGGTTTCCACATTTCAGAGGTTTGTAATGGAGAGGTCCTACTGTGGTTGCATTGAGTCTCACCAATACTCAGTCTGTTGTGCGTAGTCACAGGATTGAATGTTTCTATACAGAGGTCTTGTGGAGAGCGTTTTAGTCAAACCATTCAATCCTGTGCTTACACTAACTTGTGTACATAGTTGAGTGTACTAACCAAGATTGTGTGTTAACCAGGATTGCATAATGACCTGGAGTGCATGCAACAGGGAGTGTACGACTATCCAGGAGTGTCTAGTAACCAGTAGTGTACACTAACCAGGGGTGTGTTTAAACCAGTAGTGTGTACTGACCAGAAGTGTGTACTAACCAGGGATGTGTATTAACTAGGGGTGTGTATCAACCAGGAGTGTCTATGAAAAAGGAGTGTGCACTAACCAGGATTGTGTACTAACTGGGAGTATGTACTAACCAGGAGTATGTACTAACCAGGAGTGTGTACTACGCAAGAGTGTGCTCCTCCCAGGAGTGAATACTAACCAGTAGTGTGTGCAAACAAGGAATATGGATAACCACTAATGCGTAGCAAACCAGATGAATGCTCGTATTTATTGTGCAGTTTGTATGTTAATCTGTGTTGTCACTGAATAGTAAGATCAGAACGTAATTTTGATGTTTTCTATCACGGCAATAGTCAGAGTTAGTTCGTAGTTTGAAGGCTACGTCAAGTGTTACCAAAGAAGAGATTGATAGAGAAGTAGCAAAGTTGGTTGAAATAAAGAGAAAACTCGGGGTGGACACTTCAGCCAAGAAGAAGAAAGGAAAGAAGAAATGATTTTTGTGGTTTATCTTAATGCTATGATGATTATAAGAATGTGATAATTATTAATAATTATTATAAATGTATTGTGAATATGAATTGATATAACTGATCATGACAATGATAATATAATAATATTATTATGTTATTATGTGTATGAATATGTATTGTTATTAACTACACTAGATATTAATATTATCTTTATCGAAATTTGTTTATATAATTATAAGTGTACTGCATATTGCATTGATGTACAGCATAGCTAGAGGTAGAGGAATTTTAATGGACGGGTGGCTGTACGGAATGTAGGATATCTGTGGAAATAATTAAGGATATTTATGCTGACTACATACCTTGCATGTGTATAGAAATATATGCAAATAACAAGGCCTTTATAGCTGTATAGGCGTGACGTATGGGCTCTAGTTAATCATGATAATATGGCAATTCAGAGCAACTACTATATATATTGTACATTTACTGTTGTTTGACATGTAGGATCGAAGAGGCACAGGTACATACACATATCATAATATATTAATGGTTGGAGTCTAGATACAGGTACATTATATAATAATAGAGTAAAGCATCAATTATCGGACTCTACATGCATATATCAGATATGCACACAAAATTGGCTACTTCTCAAAAGTATAATAATTTACTGGCTCCCACTAAACTGTGTTTTGATTTAGTGGTTAAGACATGCACTAGGGCGCGAAGCGCCTGAGCTCGAGGGTGAGTGTATTTTATATGTCATACTGCCCGAGTGTCCATGTCTTAACCAGTATAGCATCAGTTGCTAACACTTTATACTGTTGCTAATGCTTATTAGGAAATTGCTGTATAATAGTACTGTTTCTATGGTAATGGATGCTATAATATAATAATAATATATAGACCATTGCAACACTGGAAAAATCCGTGAATGTTCAGATAATTCGGTACAGTTTGCAACTATGAATATCAATGCATTGTATTTCCATTTATTATACGTACATAATATCTATTTTATACTTTCACATTATAGCATTTTGCATTTGTGTGAGTGTGTGTGCATGCATGCATGCGTGCGTGCCTGCGTGTGTGTGTAAGCTATATACCAATGCAGTGTATCCCTTTTGCGCATTATGTACATACATAAGTTTCATTGGTGGACTCAAGCAACTATTATAATAGATTTGCATAATACAATAGATACTGGTATGGTAGAACATTACTGCTATAGTGTACGTAGTTTATCATTAACCTTTATTATATTGTAGCAATTATTATTATGCATCATGCTTACTGTGTGTCTTTCCTTATAATCATCCTGTAATTGTACAATGTTAGGGACTCATCAGTACATATTAAGGAACACCTCATCCCCATGTGCAAGGTTTGTCTTACATCATTATACAGTTATTATCATAATTATATTGAATTAAATATACTATAATATGAATATTCCAAAACATTAACATGCTCTTTCTCCACATTTGTTTTTTCTCGTTTGAAACATATCTCACAAATGATCTTTTTTACATGATACTAATAATGGCATATCGAGCATTGCATGAGTGTATATAATATGAATATAACATATGTAATAATGATATAATATACTGCTGCTTGCATATGTAAGCATGTGTCCTGTAACTACAGAGGATGGGATGAATCAGTAATTTCAACATACAATAATTAAAGTTTGTTTGTAGAATGATGTAAGATGATGATGGGTTAGGCAATTTAGGGTGAGAGGTTTCAGATGCCTGGTTTGAAGGAGTATTTCTCATATCCTCCACTTCAGGTTGGATTTTGAATTGTTGTCAATACATCGTGCGCAGCCAAAGATACCCACCAACAAACCAGCACAGAAAAGGGTGTAAACCACAACTATGCTGATGATTATACCGGCAATTTTACCTCCAGCAAACTGGCAATTGACTTGAACTCTTATGTTCCTTTCATGTGGAGGTCCACTGCTAGTAGTAACTGCATAGCTACTGCTTGGATCATTAGAGACTGTGCATCCTTGTCCATGTCCCCTACCAGCAGAGCAAGACTCAATTGCATTCACACTGATGTAGCTGTTGATGTTAGTGTCGCGTGGAAATTGGGAGAGTCTGTACAGCGTGACTGTGGTATTCTTTGAGGTAACGTCGAGAGCTAGGCCACTGCAGAATGTGCTGTCCCCTACTCCTTCAACTTTACGAGTCTCTCCTTGTGAGAACATTATAAGCCTACCCTTAATCCCCGTGTGAAAACCAAGGGTAACGATAACAGGAATCAGTAGCAATCCTGTAATGAGCATGGCCACAACACTGACGATACCTGAAATCCTGCAATCTCTTCCCGTACACTCGTTGCCAACATTGGGATCAGCCATTATTGTGGAGAAAGATAGGTTTATACTGAGCCAAGGATTGACTAATGAAATTCTTTCTGTATCTACTTCAGAAGATCACCTCTTCAAATGGTGATCAACACCTCAGCGTGGAATTGATATAGTTGTAACAATCATTATCCACCAGTACATGTGTAATCACAGTGATATCTGTCTGGTACACATGGTGGAATGTGTTGTGTAATGACAGGAAACTATATTTTATGGCTTGATCTCTAATATTTACACACACTGAGCATAACTGAACATGAACGTAACCATTATTTAATTAGTTGCCATAGTTACATCAAGATAATGTCAAATATTCTCATACATGTGTATAAGCATTTGATAAGATATACATACAAGGGCCTATGTGGAAGCCATATGTGTGCTCAGTGTGTGTAACTATTATATAGAGTTCATTCCATAAAATATAATTTCCTGTCATTGCATAACACATTCCGCCATGTGTACCAGACAGATATTACTGTGTGTACACGTGTGTACTGGTGGATAATGATACAATACCATACAATACAGGGATATGCCTTATAATAATAATTGTAATAACATAACATAATATATTATTATAATATTATACGTATTATACATAAGAATATAAGCAAATAGTATGACATTGTGCATATATGTATAATTGAATTATATTGCGTATATATAATACATATTATAGTAATAGTAGCCATCCTTGACACTACACAGACTTTTTATAATCGGACTAGTACTATTGATTGATCGTTAGACATTCTTGATTATATACCTGTACAATGCATATGGGATGTGTATTATAATGAATTAATATTAGTTAATGTCATTGTGAATCAAATACAAAATATATTGTACGCATTCTCTATTTTTCTCTCCAACACTTAATCCTGTGACTAGTAATGGATGATACTCAACCTGAAATAACTGAACAATGTAAATAGGCAGTGTTTTGCATAGATGACATATGTACACACCCCACTCTATAGCTACCCCAGACGCAGGAGATAACTTGGATACCCCAGTGTAGTATCATTCAATGTACAACTCACATTTCACCTTTGAACTCACCCTTGGCAGAATTCACAATATGATGCAATGCTACAGGGGAGTTATATGGTATATACATCCCATGGTGTTACATCTTACACCTTTGAACTTTTATTATTATTATTATCATTTTGACAATTGTATCCCTATAATAATAGTAATAATAATAATAATAAATATTATATATAATACATAGCTATGTACACATAATAACGTATAAAACTCTACACACCTTTCGGAATACAATAATACTATTATGTAACCCAGCAATATTCCAAGAAGGTATTGGACCCTTACACAATAAGCAGGCCAGGTCGACTACTACGGTTTATACCGCACATACGTACGAGAAGGAGCTATATAATAGCCTTCGAAATGTAGTACGGCAAATTTTCGTCCGTCCGAAGTTTCCAATTCATAATTCCCATTCCAAAGGATTTGGCAACTAGCTAAGTTTCCGCCTCGAAACAGCCGTGGGCACTTAGTGAACTGTGGATTTCTGTCCTTCAATCCTGTCCTATAAGGATTCTCCAAAACCAAGAACGTTACTAATTACAACAGCTAGGTCAATGTCGGTACCGTGGAACGAAATCTTGCCAATAAGTGATAACGATTACACAGATGATGATGATGATGATGATGCGGTGATGGATCGGGACGCCCTTAATCACAGACGCATACGGCTTGGGCTGGACGGTGGTAAAACCCTCGAGGAACAGAAAGTTCGAATACAACGCGAGGAGGTTGCCCCCCAAAGTCTTCTCGAAACGTGCGCCCGCTTCATCGGTCAGAACATCCCCTTCGAGTTGGTTCAGCTTCATCCTCAACGTGTCCCCGAAGAGGTACAGAAGAGAATAGCTTACTGGTCCTTTCCGTTGGAGGAGAAATGTCTGGTAGAATACGCCAAGATGATGGGGGTCTCCGAGCACACGATATCTCGTGTAGAGCAAGTCTTGGATTTAAAAGAATCTGACACAGAAAGCGAAAAACAGCGAAATGCGAATTTTTATGATGATTATCATGAATACCTGTACAACAGGTCGCGCCAGAAGATACCTATCAAAGACTTATTAAAGATGACTCAAATTGGTGAGTTTCTTATGTCGACTCGTAAGAAGTGAACCATCATTGGTAAATATTGTAGGTATAACCACTAAAAGTGAGTTAAGACCCATTGTATATATAGCTAGGGGCATCATGATATAGTACTTCCCCAAACAGCTCCTTTGTGAGTGATATCATAGTGTATAAGTCATAATGGAATTTAACTTATATTGGCTTACTTATAATGCACACCCGTGCATGCTTGAGCACCACTCTGGCAAGAAATTAAGGTGTGTGCATGGGAGTTTTAGTTCGATTCCTCGGCATTTGATACGTTCAAACCATGTATGATGTGCTGTACAAATTGTGTGATTTACATGTGATGAGTTAAGTGCATGTGAACTGAGTTGGTACTACCAGCCGTTCATACATTCGTGTTTTACATCATAATATGGATACTTTATGACATTGTATTTATGATTAAAGCATGGAGTAATATACATAATATGGCAGGATCATCATCATGCATTGACAAAAGGTGTTTTGCTTGCTTATTATTATTCATAGTCCTTTGGTGACAGTCTTCATGTTCTGTGTACTTATCAATTTATGCAGGTATGCACCTCACTGGGACTGTAAAAGAACTGGACTATCGTAGGTATCATGACACCACTAGTCCGATCTCCCTGTTTGTTCAGTTCGACAGAGGCTGCATCACATCAACCATGTGTTCATGCCGCAGCAGTAGCAAATGGTGTGAACATGTGATTATGCTCTGCATTGCCAGAATCAGAGGAATCGTTCCTTGTGAGATTCATCCTCCAATGAGTGAGATTCTCAGTCAGTTCAACCGAGACCAGCTCCAGAAGCTGATTCAGCATTTTTTAGAGAAGGTCCTTCCAGTGGGAATTCTCCCGGTGTTGGAGATAGCCTGTCAGTTGAAGGATAAGGAATCCGAGGTCAACAAACAATGTGGAGCTCCTGGTAAATTGGAATACATAGTAATTGTAGGGATTACTACTGTATACACACATAGCAATGACATTATGTGTGCTCATTCCCTAAAGTATACCAATGCTAATGAGCAATTTTGTCTCGCACAGATCTCACTGCTGGAGGTTGTACTAGTGAATTCCCTCAATGGCAGATAGATGAGAGTGTTGTCATAAGCAGTCTGAGCAAGGACTTCCGGACCCTTGATAATCAAACCGATGCAGGCATACGCAACTTCAAGAATTTCACAACCTTTCTCCAGAACCATGATGAAAATGTGGTAACTGCTTTCAAATGGTTCCTTGAGACTATAAAGAGGCTTCATGAAAAGCCAGAAAAGTCCAGGTACAGAGAAGATCGATACATTAACTATTACTTCTCAATGAGTAATAGTTCTCCACCCATAAAAAGGTACATTATATAATTATTGCCTTTAATATCTAATCCTTGAAACAGCCTGATATACTAGGTGCATAATTTCTTCTACTTTCAGGAATTTAGCCTGCCTAGTACTGATGCAAGGTCTTCAGATCTTCTTTGTCGACCCGTTGATTTCCAAAGGCTGCAAGGAGGAGATTGCCGACCTGTTGAAGAGTCAGGATGCATGCACTCCAAATGAACCTCTCACTGAACACTATACTAGCTTGCTACAAGAAGCAGTTCTGGTTAGCACAAAGAATCCTCAGCCAACCTTACACTACCTCCAGAAGCTGCAGTCAGTCCTTCAGGGAGACATCACAAGCACAGACCTTGACTGTGGTGTGGAATTGAAAGACAGGAATCGTATCCTGTTCAGCTGTCTTGTCGCTGTACTTTGTTACAGGATTTTTCACAAGTATTCTTGCAATCCAACCTGTTTTGCTGTTACTTTGGATATCTGTAAGTGGGTTTTCCCAGCCATACACGCAACCTCGTCGACTTTTGAAGACCTCGTCACAGTCAATAAATGTCTTCAAGGTATTCAGCTCTCCTCTCTCCTGAGACATGGCCAGGTTCTCATGGAATACCTCATCCACTCGGGGGTTGACCAGCAAGAAATTGTGGGATTTGTAACAAGGCTTCTCGGAGCTACCAGTTTGAGAATATCAGCAATCGCCCAAACTGGGCCCAAAGTTAGTTAAAGCATATTTCACTTTCATGGGTTAAGTAGATATCATTAGTGCACTGCAACTTAACATGCAAATAAAACTTCAAGTTCAGTTTTAAACGTAGACCGCAATTATAGAAACTAATGTGTGTACGAATTTGAAAAAGCACGCGAATAAAGGAAGCAGTTTACACCGTCAAATCGTTCGCAAACACTTAGAAACGATCAAATTCCGTTTATATTTTTGAATTTTCTATTGTTTGATTGCTAGGAGTGCAGAAATTGAAAGTTGAAAAACTGTAGACATTTTATGGGCAAATTATAGCGCGAAGAGTGAGACCACCGACCAGAACGGACCTTTCAGTTCCCAGAAGGGTTAGAGATATTCCACACGTTCTTGAAGGGGGGCCAAGGTCAGAATAAAGTAAAATTCGAGTGGGTACAGAAAGAACATCCTTTGTTGTGGAATTGACCGGCAAATTCCTTCTGATATCCTCTAAGCGGCTCGCAATTTGATCCTTTTCCTGTTCGTCTTGACAGTAACAGAAGCGTCAATTGTCAAAAAGAAAGCGAAATTAGCAACTCTGAAGTACTTTACGGTCTCGGACGAAAATCGACCAAGTTTGCGATTCGCGATTGGTATATGAATTTGTATAGATTCTCACGGCATGCACTATTTCTCTTGTGTATTTATGTGTGAGAGCAATAATAATAGCTTTTATTTGTATGTGTACGTTCATATGGAACTAACGCATTGTTTGTAGCCTAAGCACTTCTGGTCTAGCTAGCTAGACCATCCCTAAGAGGCGCCGAGGGGCGGAAAAGGGAAGGGACGGTCTAGCCCAAGTAGCAATTAGTTCACACCTGCCAATTAACAAAATTAGTGCAAGTTTCTACGGCTCACTATACACCCCGTACATGTTAGAAGGACCGTAGACCGTAGTATCATTCTCCATCACACTTAACAATTAACTAAACTGAATCAATGAATATCATTACCAAGATTCTTGGCAGTAGCATTCCATTGGTTGATGGTCACGCGCTCAGGTGTGAACTAATCGCCACTTGTGCTAGACCGTCCCTTCCCTTTTCCGTCCTCGGCACCTCTTAGGGACGGTCTAGCTAGCTAGACTAAAGCGGTTCTGCCATTTTTTCACGAAATGCGAAATCAGGAGGAGCACCGCCCTTTTATACTCGTGGTCTATGTTTAAGGTTGCTCAGAAATACATTTACAATAGCAACACTCGCCTAATCCTTACAATAGCCAAATATATACGTACACTTGCGGATGCTTTATGTTTCCTATTACATATAGAGATGCAAACATCCTATAAGAGGCCAGATTATCTGGAATATGGCTTTAGATCTATAGCTAGGTCATATAATATCAAGTGAACAGTATATATAATGTATACAGTGGAACCTCTCTATTAAGGATACTTTGGGACCTTGATTTCAGTCCTTATTTCAGAGCTGTCCACAATTCAGAGGTCACTTAATACACTACAGTACTACACTGTGACGCAGAATGGTGTCCTTATTATAGAGGTTTCTGCAATTCAGAGGTTTGTAATAGAGAGGCTCCACTATATACCACATCTTTTTATTACAATGTCATGTTTGATTCAATGATATGTGATATTGTTTATTCCAGGACACATTCTATTTTGTCACTCAATTGGAAGAAGCCATTTTGTGTCTGGCACAACAACACATCTCCTGTGAACGTGAATCGTTCACTCCTGTTTTGCGTCAAATAGTCAAAGAATACCTGTACAGAGATGTAGGGGAGGGTGTGTTCATTTGGCCCTGGAGTCTACTGAGACTGGCAGCCCTTGATCCGGTAATGTTGGAAGAAGTGAGGGAGGTCACTCAGAACTTCATTGGTGAGTGGGTTGCATGTAGAGTATGGCTCTTCTTCCTAAGGTGATAGTGACAGTTACCTGCTTGCAATAGGAGTATAGGGTAGCATCGGAATCAGTGGTAATTTTCAAATCGATTATTAGTGTGCAATAATTGATTGATTAATTGATTAATCACTAGAAGTGATTAAGTGGGCCTAACCGGAATCCACTCCCCCTGTTAGTAGTAAACCAACATGTATATACATGGCACAAATGCACTCAACACCTATATCCAAAATCACTTTGGTGTGAGTGTACTATATATTAAATATTATTTTTTTCTTATGTTGACATGTACAGGTAATGCCAACTCCGTCCTGCACTGCACAAGCCAGACAGACCAGGTCTACCCTCCACATGTGGTTGATCTTGTACGCGAAAGCCTACTTTCTCTGCTACAGTACCTGTTCAAGACCCTTGAACTGGATTCCGCTCAGGTACTGTTCACGACTCTGAGCAATGCATTCCCTTTCCCAATTGCTTACTCAGATCGATATTCTCTCCCCGACAAATTGCAAGATTTTCCGCTTAAGATTGACTACGAAGTACCGGAACTGCAAGAGTTCAAGGAAAGAATTGAGGTTGGCGTACTACCAAATCTTCAGTGTGATCCTTGGTTGCTTGGCCTAGTACAGCAGAATGATAGATTTGTCGGCGCAAGTGAAGCAATTCAAAGCATTCTACTGAAGGCAATCAGCACGAAGTTTTCCATCGACACCAAGCATTTAATATTCGTTGAAAAACTAAGCACATCCAATAATATTAGCAACCCTAACCTATTGTTCCAGTTAAAGGTGCTTTATATGTGTGTGTACAATAGTGTGAATGGGTATCATGGCCGTGACTACAGATATAATCATCATCCCATCCTCAACGGTGATCACAATTTACAGTTGAATACTTCAAGTGGACGAAGAGCATTCCTTTACCTTGTTAATAATTGGCAGTACTGCCTTGATCCATCTCGCATCCTTGACTTTATAGCAAACGAATTTAAAACCAATTCTGAATCAGATAGGACAAGTGGATGTGAAGTTGAAGTGGCTCAATTGATATCAACTATTTTGTTTACTGACAAGAATGCTGTGAAGTCAATGGGATATAATCGATCGGCGCAAATTGATTCGCTTGTCAACATACTTGCCAGAAGCAAAGATCCTGAACATCTACTCAACTTTGCAGATGTGTTTGATGCCAAAAGTGATGCTGACAGTCTTCAGCATGTCGGTAGAGCCATTGGACAACTGTACAGCAGAATGGTGAAGGCCACAGAAGCTGTCTCGCATGACGTTCTGTCTCGCCTCAGGACCAAGTGTGTGGAAATTCTCGATGCAATTCTCACTTGTATTCACACCGAGTGTGAGCACCAAACGCTATATTTCAGACACCCTTTGTTATATCAACACTGTTGTACAAATGTGTTAATACACATAGCTGTAAGTGAGTGGGCACCAATAGTGTGTGCTAGTGGTGAAGACGCCCTCACACAGTTCTTGACAGTTCTTCAACACTACCACAAAGTAAAATCCCTTGGGAAATTCCCATATAGCTTCTGTCAGGATCTTGGCATTCTGTGGACGGAGTACTGCACCTCACTCCCTTCTGGCAATCCCAGCATCCTCAGTGTGCCTGTTTTTGAAAAGATCACGACCCACCTCCTCCCTGAGAAAGAAGAGAATGCTCGTAGCACAATCAAGAAATACAGAAATAACAAAAAGAGTGTCAAGGAGGCCATGTTACTCCTAGCAAGTATTTACCAGCCTTTACAACTGGAAAAGGAATTCAATAGCTTTGCCTTTGAAATGTCTGCAGGGTGTAGCGGTGATATCAAACGTATGATAGTGAACCGGTTTCTAAACACTCCCCTTTCAGCAATTGAAATCCCCACGGCTATGCTACAGCGATTGTCTCAACTAGATGAACAGGGAACTGCATGTCACCGAGTGGATGAGCAAGAGAGGGATCATCCCCAGGGACCACGTGAATTGCCCAATGTTCAAGATCCCATGATGCAGCAATTTCGAAATCTGTACGCGGCCAGATTGAGAGAAGAATACTCCCAGAGACAGCAAGCGATGCTCACTGCTGCATTTGGAGGACATTATGATGATGACCCCTATAACTATTATTAGCTGAAGTAATAATAACCAATGGTATTTATTTAAAAATTCATGAAATGCACGTTTTGTTATAATTAGATATAATTATTATTATTATTATAGATTACTGAAATCCCTGGTTATAACCAATGGTATTCAATCATGCATCACTAGCTCCCAGCTGCAGAGTGATAAAATTAATAGTGCATTATAGAAATTACGTAGGCGTAGCAAGTATTATGTAGGCGTGGCATCATAAGTCATGTGTCATGATCATCCCATGTGCACACTCTTATCACGACCAACTTCTAGCAAGTACAATTAGCTACGTATGACCTTTTGAATCGTATTTCTAGTTTCGTGGAATTCTGCATGCGTATCTCTCTCGAGAAGTTTTGGAACCAAGAACCCAAAAATTAATAATAATAGTCGAGATTCATTGTGCTCACTGAAGGACGGTGTTCGGACGGTCTGATAGGTAATAAAGAAACTTATATGCAAGCCGTGACGAATCAGATTATTACGACATTGGTGATGATAGTGACTCGAACTCATCTGATGATGAACGGATCAGCGGTGTGGTCGGTGATACAGACGCTCCGGATGAATTGATGCAGTTGGACAATGTTGAAACCGAAGAAAACCAGACCGTTCAAAGTCAGCACGAGGGGATTAGCCCCCAAACTCTTCTAGAAACGTGCGCTCGCTTCATCGGTCAGAACACCCCCTTCGAGTTGGTTCAGCTTCATCCTCAACGTGTCCCCGAAGAGGTACAGAAGAGAATAGCTTACTGGTCCTTTCCGTTGGAGGAGAAACGTCTGGTAGAATACGCCAAGATGACGGGGGTCTCCGAGCACACGATATCTCGTGTGGAGCGAGTATTGGATTCAAAAAATAACGATGAACACAGGACACATCCAGATAAGGTGTATTACGGCTATCAATGCTCGGTCGATTTCAATGTGTTCATGCCACAGCTGTAGCAAATGGTGTGAACATGTGATCATGCTCTGCATTGCCAGAACCAGAGGAATCGTTCCTTGTGAGATGCATCCCCCAGTGAGTGAGATTCTCCGTCAGTTCAACCGAGACCAGCTCCAGAAACTGATTCAGCATTTTTCAGAGAAGGTCCCTCTAGTGGGAATTCCCCCTGTGTTGGAGATAGCTTATCAATTGAAAGATGAGGAATCCGAGGTCAACAAACAATGTGGAGCTCTGGGTAAATTACCAAATTGCAATTACTATACAGTTACACTGTGCATTAAATCAGATGTAGTTGTATATGTATATGAACTATGCTCTATTATTGCATACAAAGTGTGCAATTCTTGTCCTACACAGATCTTACTGCTGGAGGTTGCATGTGTAAGAGAAGTCGCTCAATGGCAAATAGACGATAACATTATCATTGCGAGACTGGATAACGAATGGCAGTCTCTTCGCAATCCATCCAATTATTCTATTATATTGCATATATATATAATACTTTTTATAGTAATAGTAGCCACAACACAAACCTTATATAATCGGAATATTGACTAACTGTTAAATATTCTTGTTTATCACTTTTTACACGCAGTACCTGTACAATGCGTATGGGATGTGTGCATATTATATATATTGAATTAATATTAGTTAATGTCATTATGAATCAAATACGTAATATATTATTCGTATAATGTATTTTTCTCTCCGACACTTAATCCTGTGACTAGTCACGGGTGCTACTCATCTAGAAATAACTGAACAATGTAAATAGGCATTTTTTCACATGGATGACATATGTACACACCCCACTCTACCCCAGACGCAGGTGATAACTTGGATACCCCAATGTGGTATCATTCAACGCACAACTCGCATTTCACCTTTGAACTCGTCCTTGGCAGAATTCACAACATGATGCAGTGCTACAAGGGAGTTATATGGAACACCCCATGGTGTTACATCTTACACCTTTGAACTTTTCTTATTATCATTATTATTTTGACAATTGCATCCTTATACTAATAATAATAATAATAATAATGTAAATAATTATAATAATAATAATAATAATAATAATAATGATATAATAATAATATACGTAGTCGTACATAGCTATGTACACATAATAACGTATAAAACTCTACACACCTGTTGTAATACAATAACATTATGTAACCCAGCAATAATAATGGTTAGGGTTATAATAACGTATTTGAATAGTATATACGCACGTATGTATCTACATAATAATATTATTATATCTACATTTCGTGGAATTCCACGTGTCCATCTATCTCTGATATTCCAAGAAGGCATTGGACCCTTGCACAATACGCAGTCCAGGTCGACTACTACGGTTTACCACACATACGCACGGTCACTGGCATCTAGTGAACTGTGGATTTCTGTCCTTCAATCCTGTCCTATAAGGATTCTCCAAAACCAAGAACGTTACTAATTACAACAGCTAGGTCAATGTCGGTACCGTGGAACGAAATTTTGCCGCTAAGTGATGACGATTACACAGATGATGATGATGATGAAGATGATGATGCGGTGATGGATCGGGACGCCCTTAATGACGGACGGCTTGGGCTGGACGGTGGTAAAACCCTCGAAGAACAGACTGTTCGAATACAACGCGAGGAGGTTGGTCCCCAAACTCTCCTCGAAACCTGCGCCCGCTTCATCGGTCAGAACTTCCCCTTCGAGTTGGTTCAGCTTCATCCTCAACGTGTCCCCGAAGAGGTACAGAAGAGAATAGCTTACTGGTCCTTCCCGTTGGAGGAGAAACGTCTGGTAGAATACGCCAAGATGATGGGGGTCTCCGAGCACACGATATCTCGTGTAGAGCAAGTCTTGGATTTAAAAGAATCTGACACAGAAAGCGAAAAACAGCGAAATGTGAATTTTTATGATGATTATCATGAATACGTGTACAACAGGTCGCGCCAGAAGACACCTATCAAAGACTTATTAAAGATGACTCAAATTGGTAAGTTTCTTATGTCGACTCGTAAGAAGTGAGCCATCATTGGTAAATATTGCAGGTATATTAACCACTAAAAGTGAGTTAAGACCCGTAGCTAGAGGCATCATAATCTATCTAATGATAGTACTTTCCCAAACAGCTCCTGTGTGAGTGATATTATAGTTATAATTTAGCTTATATTGGCTTTAATGCACACCAGTCCTGTCATGCTTGAGTGCCACTCTGGCAAGAAATTAAGGTATTCGCATGGAGGTATTAGTTGTATTCTTTGAATTGGTACATTTAAGCCATGTATGACATGGTTAACAAATTGTGTGATTGTAATCAAGTGCATGTGAACTGAGTTGGTATGTTAACATTCATACATTCGTGTTTTACATTATAATATTATGGATACTTTATGACAATGTATCTATGATTAAAGCAAACAGTAATATACATAATATGGCAGGATCATCATCATACATTGACAAAAGGTGTTTTGCTTGCTGATTATTATTGCATTCCTTTTGGGACATTCTTCACATTCTTCACGTTCTGTATATTTTTAATTTATGCAGGTATGCACCTCACTGGGACTGTAAAAGAACTGGACCAAGTCTACTATCGTAGAGGGTATCATGACACCAATAGTCCGATCTCCCTGTGTGTTCAGTTCGACAGAGGCTGCATCACATCAACCATGTGTTCATGCCGCAGCAGTAGCAAATGGTGTGAACATGTAATTGTGCTATGCGTTGCCAGAATCAGAGGAATCGTTCCTTGTGAGATTCATCCCCCAATGAGTGAGATTCTCAGTCAGTTCAACCGAGACCAGCTCCAGAAGCTGATTCAGCATTTTTTAGAGAAGGTCCCTCTAGTGGGAATTCCCCCGGTGTTGGAGATAGCCTATCAGTTGAAGGATAAGGAATCCGAGGTCAACAAACAATATGGAGCTCCTGGTAAATTGGAATGCATAGTAATTGTAGGAATTGCTACTGTACACACATAGCAATTGTCACTGTGTGTGCTCATTCCTTGAAGTATGCTAATTATAGTGACCAACTTTGTCTCGTACAGATCTCACTGCTGGAGGTTGTGCTAGTGAATTCCCTCAATGGCAGATAGATGAGAATGTTGTCATAAGCAGTCTGAGCAAGAACTTCCGGACCCTTGATAATCAAACCAATGCAGGCATACACAACTTCAAGGATATCGTAACCTTTCTCCACAACCATGATGAAAATGTGGTAACTGCTTTCAAATGGTTCCTTGAGACTATAAAGAGGCTTCATGAAAACCCAGAAAAGTCCAGGTACAGAGAAAATCGACACAGTGACTATTACTCGAGTAATAGTTGTCCACTCATAAAAAGGTACATTATAATAATTATTATCTTATCTAACCCTTGAAATAGCCTGATATACTAGGTGCATAATTCCTTCTACTACAGGAATTTAGCCTGCCTAATACTGATGCAAGGTCTTCAAATCTTCTTTGTCGACCCATTGATTTCCAAAGGCTGCAAGGAGGAGATTGCATACCTGTTGAAGAGTCAGGATGCATGCACTCCAAATGAACCTCTCACTGAGCACTATACTAGTTTGCTACAAGAAGCAGTTCTGGTTAGCACAAAGAATCCTCAGCCAACCTTACACTACCTCCAGAAGCTGCAGTCAGTCCTTCAGGGAGACATCACAAGCACAGACCTTGATTGTGGTGTGGAATCGAAAGACAGGAATCATATCCTGTTCAGCTGTCTTGTAGCTGTACTTCGTTACTGGATTTTTCACAAGAATCCTTGCAATCCAGCCCGTTCTGCTGTTACCTTGGATGTCTGCAAGTGGGTTTTCCCAGCCATACACGCAACCTCGTCGACTTTTGGAGACCTCGTCACAGTCAATAAATGTCTTGAAAGCATTCAGCTCTCCTCTCTCCTGAGACATGGCCAGGTTCTCATGGAATACCTCATCCACTCGGGAGTTGACCAGCAAGAAATTGTGGAATTTGTAACAAAGCTTCTTGGAGCTAGCAGTTTGAGAATGTCAGCAATCGTCCAAACTGGGCCCAAAGTTAGTTAAAGCATATTTCACTATCATGGGCTAAGTCGATAGCATTAGTGCACTGCAACTTAATATGCAAATAAAACTTTAAGTTCATAGTTTTAAGGTTGCTCAGAAGTACACTTACAATAGCAACACTCGCCTAATCCTTCCAATAGCCAAATATACATACACTGTATATATACGCGGATGCTTTATATTTCCTATTACATATAGAGATGCAAGCATCCTACGTATAAGAGGCCAGATTATCTGGAATATGTATATGGCTCTAGAGCTAGATCATAATAATATCAAGTGAACAGTATATATATAATGTATACAGTGGAACCTCTCTATTAAGGGTACTTTGGGACCTGGATTTCAGTCCTTATTACAGAGGTGTCCTCAATTCAGAGGTCGCTTAATACACTACAGTACTACACTGGGATACAGAATGGTGTCATTATTATAGAGGTTTCTGCAATTCAGAGGTTTGTAATAGAGAGGTTCCACTGTATACCACATCTTTTTATTACGATGTCATGTTTGATTCAATGATATGTGATATTGTTTATTTCAGGACACATTCTATTTTGTCACTCAATTGGAAGAAGCCATTTTGTGTCTGGCACAACAACACATCTCTTGTGAACGTGAATCATTCACTCCTGTTTTGCGTCAAATAGTCAAAGAGTACCTGCACAGAGATGTAGGGGAGGGTGTGTTCATTTGGCCCTGGAGCATACTGAGACTGGCAGCCCTTGATCCGGTAATGGTGGAAGAAGTGAGGGAGGTCACTCAGAACTTCATTGGTGAGTGGCTGCATGTACAATGGCTCTTCATCCTAAGGTGATAGTGACAGTTACACGCTTGTGATAGGACTATAGGGTAGCATCGAAATCGGCTGTAATTTTCAAATTGATTATTAGTGTGCAGTAATTGATTGATTAATTGATTAGTCACTAGAAGTGATAAAGCAGGCCTAACCGGAACCCACTCCCCCTGTAGTAGTAAACCAACATGTATATACATGGCACAGATGCACACAACACCTATAACCAACATCATTTTGGTGTGAGCGTACTATATATAAAATATTGTTTTTTTCTTATTATGTTGTCATGTACAGGTAATGCCAACTCCATCCTGCACTGCACAAGTCAGACAGACCAGGTCTACCCTCCACATGTGGTTGATCTTGTACGCGACAGTCTACTCTCCCTGCTACAGCACCTGTTCAACACCCTTGAACTGGATTCCGCTCAGGTACTGTTCACGACTCTGAGCAATGCCTTCCCTTTCCCAATTACTTACTCAGATGGACATTCTCTCCCCGACAAATTGCAAGACTTTCCAAGTAACATTGACTACGAAGTACGGGAACTACAAGAGTTCAAGGAAAGAATTGAGGTTGGCGTACTACCAAATCTTCAGTGTGATCCTTGGTTGCTTGGCCTAGTACAGCAGAATGATAGATTTGTCGGCGCAAATGAAGCAATTCAAAGCATTCTACTGAAGGCAGTCAGTGCAAAGTTTTCTCTCGACAGCAAGCATTTGATGTTTGTTGAAAAACTAAGCACATCCAAAAATATTAGCAACCCTAACCTATTGTTCCAGTTAAAGGTGCTTTATATGTGTGTGTACAATAGTATGAATGGGTACCATGGCCGTGGCTACGGATATAATCATCATACCATCCTCAACGGTGATCACAATTTACAGCTGAATACTCCAAGTGGACGAAGAGCATTCCTTTACCTCGTTAATAATTGGCAGTACTGCCTTGATCCATCTCACGTCCTTGACTTTATAGCTACCGAATTTAAAACTGATTCCGAATCAGATAGGACAGTTGGATGTGAAGTTGAAGTGGCTCAGTTGATATCAACTATTTTGTTTGCTAACAAGAATGCTGTAAAGTCAATGGGATATTATCGAATTGATTCGCTTGTCAACATACTGGCCAGAAGCGAAGATCCTGAACATCTACTCAAATTTGCAGATGTGTTTGATGCCAAAAGTGATGCTGACAATCTTCAGCATGTCGGTAGAGCCATTGGACGACTGTACAGTAGAATGGTGAAGGCCACAGAAGCCATCTCGCATGACATTCTGTCTCGCCTCAGGACCAAGTGCGTGGAAATTCTCAAAGCAATTCTCACTTGTATTCACACCGAGTGTGAGCACCAATCGCTATATTTCAGACACCCTTTGTTATTATATCAACACCGTTGTACGAATGTGTTGAAGCACATAGCTGTAAGTGAGTGGGCACCAATAGTGTGTGCTAGTGGTGAAGACGCCCTCACACAGTTCTTGACAGTTCTTCAACACTACCACAAAGTAAAATCCCTTGGGAAATTCCCATATAGCTTCTGTCAAGATCTTGGCATTCTCTGGACAGAGTACAGCGCCTCACTCCCTTCTGGCAGTCCCAGCATCCTCAGTGTGCCTGTTTTTGAAAAGATTACGACCCACCTACTCCCCGAGAAAGAAGAGAACACTCGTAACACAATCAAGAAATACAGAAATAACGCAAAGAGAGTCAAGGAGGGCATGTTGCTCCTGGCTAGTATTTACCAGCCTTTACAACTGGAAAAGGAATTTAATAGCTTTGCCTTTGAAATGTCTGCAGGGTGTAGCGGTGATATCAAACGGATGATAGTGAACCGGTTTCTAAACACTCCTCTTTCAGCAATTGAAATCCCCACAGCTATGCTACAGCGATTGCCTCAACTAGATGAACAGGGAACTGCATGTCACCGAGTGGATGAGCAAGAGAGGGATCATCCCCAGGGACCACGTGAATTGCCCAATGTTCAAGATCCCATGATGCAGCAATTTCAAAATCTGTACGCGGCCAGATTGAGAGAAGAATACTCCCGGAGACAGCAAGCAATGCTCACTGCTGCATTTGGAGGATATTATGACGATGACCCCTATAATTATTATTAGCTGAAGTAATAATAATAACCAATGGTATTTAATCATACATCACTAGCTCCCAGCTGCAGAGTGATAAATTTTATAGTGTTTATACTATTATAGTATTATTGAAATTATACGAAGGCGTATAATATAGGAAGTATTATGTAGGCGTGGCATCATAAGTCATGTGTCATCCACGTGCACACTCGTCACGACCATGCAACCATAGATGATGCAACTTCTAAGTATAAATACATAGCTAAAGACCTTTTTGAATTGTATTTCTACTTTCGTGGAATTCTGCGTATCTCTCTCGCAAAGTTTTGGAACCATAGTCGAGATTCATTGTGCTCACCGAAGTACGGTGTTCGGCCGCGGTCTACCGGTACCCTTGTGTTGCAGGGATAAAGAAACTTATAGCTACATTCACTTTACAAGCCGGGTCAATGGATGAACTGTGGGACGAGTCAGATTATTACGACACTGGTGATGATAGTGACTCGAACTCATCTGATGATGAACGGATCAGCGGTGTGGACGGTGATACAGACGCCCCGGATGGATTAATGCAGTTGGACAATGTGGAAACCGAAGAAAACCAGACCGTTCAAAGTCAGCACGAGGGGATTAGCCCCCAAACTCTTCTAGAAACGTGCGCCCGCTTCATCGGTCAGAACTTCCCCTTCGAGTTGGTTCAGCTCCATCCTCAACGTGTCCCCGAAGAGGTACAGAAGAGAATAGCTTACTGGTCCTTCCCGTTGGAGGAGAAACGTCTGGTAGAATACGCCAAGATGATGGGGGTCTCCGAGTACACGATATCTCGTGTGGAGCGAGTATTGGATTCAAAAAATAACGATGAACACAGGACACATCCAGATAAGGTGTATTACGGCTATCAATGTTCGGTCGATTTCAATAAACCTATCCAAGACATTGTGAAGATGACTCAAATTGGTGAGTTCCTGCTGTTATTAGCATGCAACTATGAAAAGTGTAGGTGCTCGAGTTATTATATATTGCAGTAACAATAATATTTGTAGTAAAAGTTGTATATCTTAAAGAAATTTGTCAATTTGCCGAGGAATTGATCATGTTTGGGATAATGTGTTGGATTTGGAGCAGGTATACCTTTAGCTAGTAGTGAATGCAGGGAATCCTGACATGAGGCCCGGTGTGAGGGTTCAACTGTTGTGTACCATACAGTAGCATACTTTTTAGTATTAATGTCAATTTAGGCTTCAAGATCTTATTAATAATAATTGCTGTGTTTTATAATTGCATATAGTGTGTATAATCAAATTGTTATGAGCATAATCATTCATTTAGGTATGCACCTTACTGGGACTATGGAAGACTTGGATCGAATGTACTATTCGAGTGCAAGTAGGCATCATAGCACCAGTAATCCATTCTCCCTGTGTGTTCAGTTCGACAGAGGCTGCATCACATCAACCATGTGTTCATGCCGCAGCAGTAGCAAATGGTGTGAACATGTGATCATGCTCTGCATTGCCAGAATCAGAGAAATCGTTCCTTGTGAGATTCATCCTCCAATGAGTGAGATTCTCAGTCAGTTCAACCGAGACCAGCTCCAGAAACTGATTCAGCATTTTCTAGAGAAGGTCCCTCTAGTGGGTATTTCCCCTGTGTTGGAGATAGCTTATCAATTGAAAGATGAGGAATCCGAGGTCAACAAACAATGTGGAGCTCCAGGTAAATTGCCGAATTGCAATTACTATACAGTTACTGTGCATTAAATCAGATGTAGTTGTATATGTATATAAACTATGCTCTATTATTGCATACAAAGTGTGCAATTCTTGTCCTACACAGATCTTACTGCTGGAGGTTGTGTAAGAGAAGTCGCTCAATGGCAAATAGACGATAACACTATCATTGCGAGACTGGATAACGAATGGCAGTCTCTTCGCAATCCAACCAATGCAGACATACACAACTTCAAGGTTTTCACAATGTTCCTCCAAAGCCATGATGGAAATGTTGCAACTGCTTTCAAATGGTTCCTGGAAGCTATAAAGAGGCTTCACAAAGACCTTTCTATGTTTGCCGATACGAAAAATCAACATTGGAGGTATTGTCATTCCCCTCAATTCTATCCAATGGCAAACAGGTATTATTATTGTGTTCCTTTTTATCCATTGATATGTATACAGTATGGACCTGTAATTTTTTAATTTGATAGACTAAGGTACGACTCTTTTTTTGATAGCATCAATCATGTCATTTCTGTATTTTTTATACAGATATTCATTGTACAGAGTACTGATGCAAGGTCTTCAGATCTTCTTTGTTGACCCATTCATTTCCAAAGGCTGCAAGGAGGAGATTGCCGACCTGTTGAAGAGCCAGGATGCATTCACTCTTAGTGAACCTCTCACTGAGCAGTACACCGGTTTGCTACAAGAAGCTGTAGTCATTAGTGAGGAGAGTCCACGGCCAACTTTACACTACATTCAAAAGCTCAAGTTAACCCTTCAGGGAGACACAGGAAGCACAGAATGTGATTTTGGAGAGGGGTCTAGTGACAGTCGCATTCTGTTCAGCTGCCTTGTAGCTGTACTTCGTTACTGGATCTTTCACAAGCATCCATTCAATCCAGCCAGTTCTGCTGTTACCTTGGATGTCTGCAAGTCTGTTTTCCCAGTCATACCTATAGCAACATCAACTTTTGAAGACCTCGTCGTAATTAATAAACGTCTTGAAAGCATTCAGCTCTCCTCTCTCCTGAGACATGGACAGGTTCTCATGGAATACCTCATCCACTCGGGAGTCGACCAGCAAGAAATTGTGGGATTTGTAACAAAGCTTCTCGGAGCTAGCAGTTTGAGAATGTCAGCAATCATCCAAACTGCTTCTGAAGTTAGTCAAAATCATGTAACTGTATTTATATATTTCTCATGCGCATGCATGCACCTAGTTATGCATTTCTACGCACAACCACTCAATATAATATTATATGGTATCTCATCATTTGTCTACAGGACACCTTTACTTTGATTACTCGAGTAGAAGAAGCCATTTTGTGTCGGGCACAACAGCACATCTCCTGTGAACGTGAATTGTTCACTCCTGTTTTGCGTCAAATAGTCAAAGAGTACCTGCACAGAGATGTAGGGGAGGGTGTGTTCATATGGCCCTGGAGCCTACTGAGACTGGCAGCCCTTGATCCAGCAATGATGGAAGAAGTGAGGGAAGTCACTCAGAAACTCATTGGTGAGTGGCTGCATGTAAATTCTAGCTCTGGTCACTAGTCCTAAACCAACAATGGCAGTAATGTGCATATGTACAGATGCATTCAACAGCTACATGCAGCTATGAATTGCTTTGTTGTGACATGGGTGGTTGGCATATTCTGCACAATTGGTATTCTCTTATTGTCATGTACAGGTAATGCCAACTCCGTCCTGCACTGCACAAGCCAGACAGACCAGGTCTACCCTCCACATGTGGTTGATCTTGTACGCGACAGTCTACTCTCCCTGCTACAGCACCTGTTCAATACCCTTCAACCAGATTCCACTCAGGTACTGTTCACAACTCTGAGTGATGCCTTTCCTTTCCCAATCGCTTACTCAGCCAAACAATCAATTCCTAACGAATTGCAAGATTTTCTGCGTAACATTCTTCTTCAAATTCCGGAACTGCAGAAATTGAAGACAGAAATGAAATTGGGCGTATTACCAAATCTTGAGTGTGACCCTTCGTTGCTTTGCCTAGTACAACAGGATAGTAGATTTGTTGAAGCCAATGAAGAAATTCAGAGTATTCTATTAAAGGCATTCAATGCAATGTTTTCTATCGACAGAAAGCATGTCGTGTTCGTCGAGAAACTTATCAAACTAACCAATGTTAACAACCTATCGTTCCAGTTGAAGGTGCTACATTTGTGTGTGAACAATAGTATGAATGGGTTGTATGGGCGTGGCCACAGTTATGATTATCGTACCACCCTCAACATCCATCACAATTTACACCTGGATACTCCAAGCTGGTGCAAGGCTTTCCTATACCTTTCTGATAAATGGCAGTACTGCCTTGATCCATCCTATGTCCTGGAATTCATAGCGCATAGATTTTCCATGAATTTACAATCGAATGGGACAACTGGTAACGATGGAGTAGTGGCTCATTTGATATCAACTGTTGTGTTGGCTAACGAAAATGCTGTGAGATCAATATATCCACCATATCTTGAGACTCTTGTCAAAATTCTTTCCCAAAGCGAAAATATCGAACCCCTATTTGTCTTTGCTGATGTATTTGGTGCCAGGAGTCAAGTTGCGGACCTTGAGCTTGTTGGAAGAGCTCTTGGACGACAATACAGCAAACTTAAAGAAAGGACTGAAGGAGCCACCTCTGCAGCTGACAACACTATTCTGTCTCACCTCAAGAATAAGTGTATGGCCATTCTTGAAATAATGGTCAGCAGGGAGTGTGGGCACCACTTGCACCAATATGAAAATGTGCTCACAAGTGAAACTACCAGTGAATGGGCACCAATAGTTTGTGCCTTTGGTGAAGATGCTGTCATGAAATTCTTGACGGTTCTTCAACGATCCCACAAAGTAAATTCCCTTGGGAAATTCCCATATAGCTTCTGTCAAGATCTTGGCATTCTGTGGACAGAGTACTGCACCTCACTGCCTTCTGGCAATCCTAGCATCCTCAGTGTGCCTGTTTTTGAAAAGATCATGTCCCACCTCCTCCCCGAGAAAGAAAAGAATGCTCGTAACACAATCAAGAAATATGGAAATAACAGAAAGAGAGTCAAGGAGGCCATGTTGCTACTGGCAAGTATTTACCAGCCTTTACAACTGAAGAAGGAATTCAATACGTTTGCCAACAAAATGTTTTCATGGTGTAGCAAGGATGTATGGGACATGATAGTACGAGAGTTTATAAGGACTCCCCTTTCTGTAATCAAAATCCCCCCTGCTATGTTGAGGCGTTTGTCCGAACTGGATAAACAGGGAACTGCACGTCACCACATGGATGAGCAAGAGAGATATTGTCCCCATGGATTACCAAATTCTCACAGGATGGGGCATTACTATGCAATTGGAAGAGGAGGACAATCAAAGCGAATGAAAATTTGAGGGACACAATACTTCATAGTGCTTTTGGAGGGGACCATAATGACTCAAATTACGGATAGCACCTGTGTGTGTGTGTGTGTGTGTGTGTGTGTGTGTGTGTGTGTGTGTGTGTGTGTGTGTGTGTGTGTTTGACTCTGTACCATGTATACGTTGATCCAAACATAAGGTATTTTGTAATTATCATAATTATTATTATGTATCAAAATGGATGTTTTTTTGATGTCATTATTATTATTATTATATAGACTGATAAAGAAAGTAGTTAGATCGACTTGGTGATTGGGGAATAGGGATTAGGAAATTTGCATTATGGTTTGGGGTAGAAGAGCATGAGATAACAGCAAAATTATTCGAGGGATTGAATAATTATCAAGTTGATTCAATAGTAAGATCTAGTATTTGGAGAGCAGTTAGAGGTGAATGGCCATGGGGTGAAGCAATTAAAAACAAAAGTAAATTAGAATGGTGGAGGAGGGAGTTGGAAGTAAGCGGAGATAGACTTGGAGAAGGCAGGGGAGGGATTGTATACATAGAGGATAGAACCTGTAGGAGATTAGGGGCTGAATTAAGGGCAGGGTGTTGTAAATTAGAAGTGGAGATGGGTAGATGGAGAGGAAATAAGAGGGAGGATAGAATTTGCAAATTATATGGAGAGGGAATTGAAGACGAAAAGCACTTTTTAACAATAAGCACAAAGCTTGATTTCTATAGGGTTTGGATGAGAGAGGAAGAGAATCTTGGAAACTTGAATGAGGATGAAAAGAGTGACAAAATTTTGAAGAGTTTGGAAATGCCCAAGATTGCCAGATTTGTTTTAAATATGTGGAAATCTAGAAAGGAGCTATTAAAAATTAGTAAAAAGATACTAAATAACTTTTGGAATTCTTATTTAGTGCTATTTTGGACAACTGTCCTACAAATTAATGCACTTTAATAACAATAATAATAATAATATATTGATATCTGGGAGTGACTGTAAGTGGCTTATATCCTAAATTAAAATGATAACAATTTAGTTGATCAGAAACATCAGATTCTTATATTTCATAATATCAAACACAACTATAATAAATATTATAGCACTATAAAATATAATACTATTAGGCTATAATTAGAATAATGTAGTGCACATACACTATATAATATTAAAATCATATTATACATAATTATGTCTATGCCACCATCTTCAAATTTAAAATTGTGTATATAATACAGAAATCATATAATGCCAAACTGTCTATCCCGCCCACTCAACTCCACATGCATGTACCAACTGCATGCCCTACCCATCCTCATAATACAGACTATAATCTATACTGATGCTTGCATGTGTGTGTGTGCATGCGTGTGTGTGTATGCGTGCGTGCGCGTGTGTGTGAGTGTGCGTGTGTGTGCATGTCTGTGCGTGCATCCGTGTGTGTGTGTGTGCGCGTCTGTGCGCACGTGTGTGTATGTGAGTGTGTGTGTGTGTGCGTGTCTGTGTGTACATCCGTGTGTGTGTGTGCGTGTGTGTGCGCGTCTGTGCGTGCATCTGTGTGTGCGTGTGCATGTGTGTGTGTGTGTGTGTGTATGTGTGTGTGTGTGTGTGTATGGGTATGTGGGTGTGCGTGCATGAGTGTGTGTGGATGCATATATACACATGGATGTTATTATCATAATGTGTACTTTGTTACATAGCATATATATAAATTTTACGTATGATATTACTACAACAATTCCTTATTATTAATAATTCTTAAAATTTACATATTTAATGTTATGTTTTGTTCACTACTAATATAATTTACTGTAATATTAAAATATTGGATAATAATTATAATTATATTGACATGGTAGTCAAAAACAGTTCGGCATGATATAATTGTAAATGCAGCAAAAAAGTATTATATCAAAGTGTGTCTGAATACTTGTCTGTGTGTACGTACATACATAGTACATACGTATGTGCACAGGCTGCATTTTGTTAATTACTCTGAATTATTGGTATTGGATGTATGTACATTACTACAGTGGAACCTCTTCATAAAGGACACATTGGGACCAGCTAATATTTGTCCACTGTAGAGAGGTGTCCACTCTTCAGAGGTGAAAAATGTAGTACCACTGTAGGAAAATCTATTTTTGGTGCCTTAGAGTGTACATCCTTTGTAGGGAGGTAATTCTATGGTGTTCTTTATTGTGAGAGTCCTTTGATAGAGGTTCTACTGTATTTCATTACATTTAATCATGTATTAAACCAAATATTCACATAATATAAATTATACAGAAATGATACATAATAATTATTATTATATCAAAATTGAGAATAATATGTCATGAATAACATTGCATCTACAAAAACTTCACAAAATGAAACATTCAGTCGAAAATGATATTGTTAGTTATAAACATTTGTGAGAAAAATGCCAGTCGGAATCACAGGAAAAGGAAATTGTTGAAATGAAAATAACATCGTTAGTTTCAATCATAACATGACATAAAATATGTACATACCATCCATAAGTTAGTGCATGCATGCACACATGTGAATATGTACATATGTATGTACATAGGATCAGTGTTAATAATTTCGAGATTTATACATATGGCACTGACTAGTGAGCACTTGAAGTAAGAATCGGAGAATACTAACATCTACAAGACCTGTTTCCTCCTCGGTTAACATGTGCTGGCATGTTCGTGTCATTGATGATGACCCACTCCCCTGCTTCCTCCCCCACTTTGATGGGTCTCTGTCTGATGGAACGGATCGCTGTCTCTCGTTCCTTGACCGCAATCAGTCTTTCCGCCAGTTCAGTAAACAATTCTGTAGTATGAGGAAAAGGAAAAATTGTGACAAGGGTGTCATTTTCAAAATCTATTGAACTGTTGATCAACATCATTTTTCATTTTTTTCTATTCAGTGAGGGGTTGCGTGGGAGCCTATTACCAAGCAGCTTGAGGTATTATACTGTATGTACATGGGTGGTCTGGAGATGAGGTATTACTGTACATGGGTGGTATGGAGATGAGGTATTACTGTACATGGACAGTGTGTGGTCAATGATATCAAAATCAAACACAAGGTCAGAGGTACCATAGTTAATGCACAGTGAATACTAGTAAATTTGCTGTAATTCGTTTTGAAATATATGGTGGATTAACGAGTTTGGCAGATCAACTGGATATACATTACTGTTGTAGATTATACCAGTAGTGAGAAATTGTGACAGGTAAAGAGAATTCATCGTACCTGACATTCTAGGAAAGATACACACCCTCCTCGCAAAAGAGAATGGGAGTGGTAATGTGAAAACACCACAATTTACAACAACCATCAGCTCACCTGTCACCCGAGGTAGATTCTCGTCAGCCACACAGGACACTTCTCTGTACAACATGTGTCTTCGCTCAGCAAGCATCTCTGCCTTCTCTCTCTCCACCACCCGGCTATCAACCATGTCGGTCTTGTTACCCACGAGAGCAAGAACAACGTCATTTGTGTCACAATGGAAGGTCATCTCCCTATACCAATCTTCGACGCCGGAGAAAGAGGACTGGTCGGTGACGTCATAGACAAACACCGCCGCGTCGGCTCCGCGGTAAAACATTGGCACCAAACCGCCTCTACTCCTGAACCGCTCTTGACCAGCCGTATCCCACAGTATCAACTAGAAAATGAGGGAAAAACAGCGCCTTTGATATCAAAAGAAATACAATGGCAATGTATCCACTAGTATAGGCTGGCAAGACGTTGTGTTGATGTATCGTATGAAATTGTACATTAATTTTTTGTGTGTATACGTACGTACACGGCGCGCAGCGCCAAAAACCAAATATACACACCGTTAGTTTTTGATCTCACGTACCTTCACAATTCTGTCTCCAGTTCGAACGTGTTTGTCGAAAGGCTCGAAACCTATAGTCGTCATAGAGTGAGTCAGAGCGCGTTCCTTCGAGAAGAGATGAGCCAAACTAGTTTTACCGACCTGAGAATCGCCCAAAACGACAACCTTGAAACTCTCCGTTACGTTCACCTTCACCCAACTGTCCTGTTCAACTTCAGAGAAGGAAGGAAATCTCAGGTCAGAGTTCCCAGCAGAATCGTCTTTTCGTTCCACCGAATCAATCGACACAATCAAATCTTCTCCCAAGTTGGCTGCAGCCATTTTCCTACCCCATGATTTCAATGGGCGGTACCCTCGTTTGTTTACCGCCCCCCATCGCTGAACAAAATGCCGGTTAGTTTGGTAGACGGTAGACTGCAAAATGTGTACTTGATGTTATCCGAAATTGTGTGCTACGGAGGCTTAGATACGGGCTGTTTGAGGATGCACAAAGGAATATTTCATACTGTTTTGAAAGCGTACTTCAATGACGGTTCTTTTTTCTTGTAGAAGGAATCGATGTGGGCGAGTACAAGGGCGAAAAAGGCTGCGAACAAAGATCATGCCGGGAACTACGAAGCTGGTCGTGTGAATGTGCACGAGAGAGCATTGCATCGAACAGGACTTCGCGGTAGAAAGATCATTTTCTGTTGCTTACTACTGGTGTTTGTGTATCTTATCACATTGGCCAATTTGGTGGTGAGTCTGCTCTGTAGAACATCGGTGGTGTGTATATGGCTTCATCAGTGAGATCGCTAAACATTGAACGACGTACCGTAGAGATACTCCTAGCTGGAGAGATAACCTTACGTGGTTCCACCTCTAGGACCCCGGTCTATCCGTCATGACATCATTTGTGGTTTAGTTGGGCCAGATACAGACACAGCTATTCCCGTGCCGTACAAGATCAGCAGATACTACTAGCCTCCTTCTGTACTAGATCGACATACACTAACAATAGTCCTGTACTGTACTAGACCAACAGACACTACCAGTCCTGTACTGTACTAGGCAGACCAACAGACACTACCAGTCCTGTACTGTACTAGACCAACAGACACTACCAGTCCTGTACTGTACTAGACCAACAGACACTACCAGTCCTGTACTGTACTAGGCAGACCAACAGACACTACCAGTCCTGTACTGTACTAGAGGAGATACAAATGTTCTCCACCAGTACGAAGAGATGACTTCATCTGTGATCTCACTGGTGACCTAAATGTAATCTTTGATGTGCTTTGCAACTTATAAAGTAACCACATCCCTAAATCATGTGGTGTACTGAATAATACCGTATAGCGAGAAATATTCGCGGGACAAAATTTTCGCGGAAGGCTCCAAAAACGAAAATTCGCGGATAAAATTTTCGCGGATGCTGGCCAGAATTACGCGACAGAACAGCGAGAACGCCTAATTCGCGGATAAAATTTTCGCGGATGCTAGGCAAACCGCGAAATCCGCGAAAATTTTGTCCCGCGAATATTTCCCGCTATACGGTAATTTATCATTTTGTAATGAGCTCACTGTGTGTAAACCTTGTGATCATGCCAATTACGTGGAATCCAATGTGTTTTCATATCCTTATGATAGTCATAATATGGCATTTTCTGTACATCGTACACAGATCACGGCCTACATCCTTGGTGCTCTATACTTCACTGCTGGAGGGCCTTCCGCCCTGCAATACTCTAGAGATAACATACTATTTCTTCAAGATGTGATGGCCACTCGTGTTCATATCAACGGTGATATCTCGTCAATCGGAAGTGGGGATATCGCTGTGAAGGCCTCCGATATGGGAGTGCTTTTACAAGGTGGTAACTATAGAAACATACCATCTGGAGGTATGTGGGTACACAAGTACATGCATTGTATCTTCACTGTATACCTGTGGTCACCAATAAATACCTGTACTCTGTGGTTTGTTACAATGAATGGATGACAGTCTGTCATATTATATTTGTGTTGGTATAATAATACGTACATCTGTACGTATGTATGAATGCATGTTATACACATGTATGCATGTATGTATGTATGTATGTATGTATGTATGTATGTATGTATGTACACACATATACATATGTATGTAGTACAAATACACGAATGTACACATGTAAGTATGTACAAATGCATGTATGGATGTTTCATGTATGTACAGTAGGACCTCTCTCTAAAGGACAAATTGGAACCAGGTAATTTGTCCACTGTAGAGAGATTGTACACTCTTCAGAGGTAAAAATGGATTATCACTATAGGACAATCTATTTTTGGTGCCTTACAGAGTGTCCTTTGTAGGGAGGTATTTTTTATGGTGTCCTTTATTGGCAGAGTCCTTTAATAGAGGTTCCACTGCATGTGTACACGTATGTATGTACACATGTATTGAGTATCACTGTTGTCATCTTCTTGTACAGGAGCAGCACTGCCACCATCACAAATGGTTTCCAACAGCAATGGGCGTGAAGGACTCAGTTTGGAGCCCCATTCCTCACTCCATCTTCGCAGTAGCACTGGAGAGGAGGTATTAGGAATCAGTCAAGCTGGAATGATCTCCAGTGGACCTCAATCAGTAGCAGCTATGACTGTGGACAGTAGACTGGAAGCAGACACTGTAAGTTATATGACACACAGTAGAGACTGCCTTACATGACACACAGCAGAGACTAGCCTGTTCCCTTACATGACACACAGCAGAGACTAGCCTGTTCCCTTACATGACACACAGCAGAGACTGCCTTACATGACACACAGTAGTGACTACCTTAAATGATACACAGTAGAAACTAGCCTGATCCCTTACATGACACACAGCAGAGACAAATGTGCTCCCCTTATAAGAGCGACACACAGTAGGGACAATCTATAGTCCCAGTCAAACTGGAGTGCTACAGTGCATTCAACATTGATTTAAGTCTAAATGGTTTCAACAAATCAATATGTAAACTAGTGTTGGGCGGTATACCGGTATATAGTTGAATCGCGGTATTGAGTTCATACCGTTCCGGTATATATTGTATGTTTATTCATACCGGAAACCGGATACCGATTATACCGTGACAAAATTGTATAGTATACGGTATCCGCATCTATGGTGCAGCTGTGCAAGATGGCCGGTGTACGTAGCGTAGATTATCCGGCTACTCGTGTAGATTGCTTCTGCGACCGTGAACGATAAAAGCTGAACAAAGAATCGACAGAAAGCGTATTATTTATATTTCAAACAAAGAATGGACAGAAAGCGCATCGCTGTCGTAAACCTATGTTTCATACTGAAGCGATTTGAAGAGTTTCTACAGTTATTGGATAGTTATTGCAAAACTAGTAAGCAAGAGCGGTACGAAAAGCGTTGTATGGGACTATTTCGGTCTCGAACTGGGAAAAAATGAAAAAACTGTCGATGATGGCAGTACTGTATGCCTAAATTGTCGATAACAAGTGCGAGCAAAGCACGAGAACACCTCAAACTTGTTGGCACACTTCTGAACAAACCACCCCTCAGTTATTAGTATAATATGGTAAATATATTTACATAATATATAGTATAGAATAGTATTATTAGAATAGTCGGTATGTAGTTATACCGCAATATTTTTTTCAGAAATACCGTGGTACTATATTTGTTAATACCGCCCAACACTAATGTAAACACACTAAGGTGATTATGTAATTGATTTGAGTAGACCATATTATATCGGTGTGGTTTGAAACCAGTTTGCAACTGCTTTAAAATGAAGTGTTTTAGTGCTATGGTGTGAACAGCACCTGTACCTCTCGTGTATCATGCATGATATTGTGAGGGCTGCATCAGTGTTGTATTTTGAGATAGTCCACCTAGGTCTACTATGTGTATGGCATGGTGTAAGCATGTACACGTTTGAATTTTGACATGCAAACGCATGTACCATGTTTAACCACAGACACTCTAACTAACGTTAGTTTAGAGTGTCTGTGGTTTAACATGTATACTGCACGCTCATCTATATCATTGTGGAATACAGTGTATGTATTAGTTATACCCCGCCTTTGCTGGGTACATGGCGGATATACGTACTTGAGTGTCAGGAAGCGATATACCGAGGGCGAAGCCCGAGGTTATTGCTTCCTGACACTCAAGTATATCCCCATGTACCCAGCAAAGGCGGGGTATAAGTTACATTGTACACCTGTTTCACTGCAGTCTCTCATACTTTTCCCTTACATTCATAGGTCAACTTTGAAAGTTCCTCGTCAGTGTACTCTGATAGTGTGTTGTCATTACGAGGAGGTAGGCATGTGAACATTAACACTACTGGTAGCATTGTGCTGTCTGCAGCTGGTGGAGACGTTGTTCTCCTGAGTAAAACTCTGGACATTCCGGGTGTAAGTTTTATTGTGAGTACGTATGTATGGCCTGTGTGTATGTGTGTGTGTGTATGTGTGTGTGCGTGTGTGCATGTGTGTGTGTGTGTGTGTGTGTGTGTGTGTGTGTGTGTGTGTGTGTGTGTGTGTGAGTGAGTGTGTGTGTGTGTGTGTGTGTGTGTGTGTGTGTGTGTGTGTGTGTATGGGGGTTAGTGTGTGGGTGTGCATACATGTGTGTAGGCTATATGCCAATGTATTTTATTCCCTTTTTGACATTATTCACATTCATAAGTTTTATTGGTAGGTTTGGTATAATATTCTCATAGCAGTCTGTCATATGCACTTATCTGCACAAATACATGTGTTTACATCTGTGTTACGTTTACATATGTATAATATAACTAAATATCATGCACAATACACTATGCATCTACATTTTTGTTCCCATCCTCGATCATAATTCTTGTATTCATCCTCTCCAGATCACCAGGCAGTCCGCCATCAACCTCAAGGCAGGTGGTGGTGGAGTGAGATGGTCCCCCTCATCCCTCACAACGAACAACAACTTTAATTTGTGTGTATGTGGCTCTGGTCAGCTTGTACCAGTAGCTTCTGACCCGAATGTGCTGTCTGTATGTGAGGGTGTGTGTACATGAACAATACCTGCTTACAGTAATAATATTATTATAATCAGCCCTTGAATGTTCAATAGGATCTACGTACAGCTGTGACAGCATTGAATCTGCCAGTGTACTGCAGTGAACCATAGCACCATATTATACGTAATATACAGTGATGATATTATTGTTGTGATATTATTTGTACTGTGTGTTCCTTATTTTACCGTCATCAAATTCTACTAAAGTCCTATGTAGGGAATGTGAATGTGAATGTGATATGCCGATAGCATAATGATAATATTATTATGCGTATATATATTTATTAGTGTAATTAACCTCCAAACAACCTGCATGAACTATTACATTAGTCTTTCAACCATTTTTCATTTTATAATCATTAGGTATCTGTATTGGAACATTAATATATTCAACTCTTATATACGTAACTAATATACCATAATATACTATAAATAATTATTTATAAACCACAAAATAATATAAATTATGTGAAATAATGTAACAATATTACAATATATATACATGTTATAAATAGAACACATTCAAATGCACTAAATATGTGCATGACTGTGTACGAGTGCATAAATTATACTATAATAATAATAATAATAATAATAATTACATAATATAAAACATATGCATATGTACAACTAGTATAGCTAGTATTTATATAATGTATAGAGACATACACCTGCACACACACACACACACACACACACACACGCACTGTACACAAACTGGAGCTCAAGACGGTACAGGTACATATTATTGTTCTTTAGAAACTGCTGTAGTCATCGTAGTCCATGTCATCATAATACCCTCCGTATCCACTCCAAAATGAAGAAGTCATATTCTCCTCGTATTGTTCTCTCAAACTAGCATAATATAGGAGTTGCTGCATTATGTGAGCATTGCCCAATTCATCTGGTTCCCGGGGACGATCTCTCTTTTGCTTGTTCCCTTGGTGACGTGCAGTTCCCTGTTCATCTAGTAGAGATATTTGATTCAACATAGCAGTGGGGATTTCGATTACTGAAAGAGGAGTGTGCACAAACTGTTGCTCTACCACACGCTTGACATCTTCAGTACACTTTGTGGACATTTCAAAGGCAAAGCTATTGAATTCCTTCTCCAGTTGTAAAGGCTGGTAAATACTTGCCAGGAGCAACATGGCCTTCATGACTCTCTTCGGGTTATTTCTGTGTTTTTTGATTTCGTTACGAGCGTTCTCTTCTTTCTCAGGGAGGAGGTGGGTCGTAATCTTTTCAAAAACAGGCACACTGAGGATGCTGGGACTGCCAGAAGGCAGTGAGATGCAGTACTCTGTCCATAGAATGCCAAGATCTTGACAGAAGCTATAAGGGAATTTCCCAAGGGAATTTACTTCGTGACGATCTGAAAGAACTGTCAGGAATTTCTCGATAGCATCTCCACCAATAGCACACACTAATGGTGCCCATTCTCTTACATTCACACATTTTTCCAGCACACACCTACCATGAAAACCATACCCATAGAAAACACGTGAAATGCGTTGATTCTCCTCTGTTATTCTTTCGAGAATCATCATGAATTTAGTCTTGAGGCGAACCAGATGGTCATCCACAGAGATGGCTTCCTCATCCCTACCTATTATTCTGCTGTACAGTCGTCCAAGGGCTCTGCCGACATGCTGAAGTTCCTCAGCACGACTATTGGCAACAATTACATCTGCAAAATTGAGTAGATGTTCAGGATCTTGACTTTCGGCCAGTATGTTGACAAGAGACTCAATTGAATGTCGCATTGACTTCACAGCATCCTTGTCAGCCAACGAAACAGTTGATATCAACTGAGCCACTTCATCTTTGTGACCATTCGATTCTAAATTGGTGCATAATCTTGACACTATGAAGTCAAGGACCTCAGAAGGACTGAGGCAGTACTGCCAGTTATCAACGAGGTAGAGGAATGCCTTGTACCCACTTGGAGTATCCAGTTGTAATTCATGATTGCCAGTGAGGATGCTGTTATAGCTGTCATGGTAGTAACCATCTTTACTTTTTGACGTACTTTTTGACGTACGCAAGTATAGCAACTGTAACTGGAACAACTGAGAATGATTCCTATGATTTTGTAGCATGCTTAATTTCTTCAGGAAGGTCTCATGCTTGCTGTCGATAGTACACTTTGCACTGACTGCCTTTAGTATGACACTCTGACATGCTTCGTCAGCACTGACAAATTTACTGTGCTGCTGTACTAGACGAAGCAACGAAGGGTCACACTGAAGATTTGGTAGTATGCCAACCTTCAATCTTTCCTTCAACTCCAGTAATTCCCGTATTTTGTAGTCAATGCTATCTAGAAAGGTTTGCAATTCGTCAGGAAGTGAATGTCTGACTGAGTAGGCAATTGGGAACGGAAAGGCATCACTCAGGGTTGTGAACAGTACCTGAGCAGAATCCAGTTGAAGGGTATTGAACAGGTGCTGTAGCAGGGAGAGTAGACTGTCGCGTACAAGATCAACCACGTGTGGAGGGTAGACCTGGTCTGTCTGGCTTGTGTAGTGCAGGACGGAGTTGGCATTACCTGTACATGTCAATAAGAGAAAAGCTATTTCAACAATAAGCCAACCAACCCCATCACATCAAAGCAATGCTTAAATCTAGCTGTTGTTAATTGTATCTGACAGTATTTCAAATTGATGTGTCTGAATGTAACCCTCACTCTCAGGTGGCAAGAAGAGCCATACTCTACAAGCAGCCACTCACCAATGAAGTTCTGAGTGATCTCCCTCACTTCTTCCACCATTACCGGATCAAGGGCTGCCAGTCTCAGTAGGCTCCAGGGCCATATGAACACCCCCTCTCCTACATCTCTGTGCAGGTACTCTTTGACTATTTGACGCAAAACAGGAGTGAATGATTCACGTTCACAGGAGATGTGTTGTTTTGTCAGACACAAAATGGCTTCTTCCAATTGAGTGACAAAAAAGATTGTGTCCTAAAGACAAAAAAAAACAAGACATAGCATACTGTAACAATAAGTGTGAAGTTTATAATTACTGTACATGCATTATTGTCAAATTAATACTGTATAGAAGGAAATATTGGCGGGGAATTTATTTTGTCAAATTGGCGATTTTCAAATCTACTGCCTTATTATAATCCATCTGCAAAATATGGCTCAGAAATACATAGCCTTATATGCAATCCTTCTTCTTCAAGAGAATTATATTCATAGGCTATGAATAAAATTATAACCCTCAGTAAGGCAATTGCCACAATAACAAGTAATTCAGGTTCAAAAGCTCATGGGCTGCTACCCTTGCACTCGAATTACTTGGCGTCTTTCTTAGGTTCGAAAAAGCCTTTGGCGAAGCTTCAGCATACGAATTCAAGCCCAATTTCTAATTCTCGGCATTCAAAATCGGCCATCTTTCTTGGCTCAATATAAATTCATTGTTGCGGTTATGTGTAGGAACACATATTTTATATAATATATAGAATGTTACATACCAGAAGCCGAAATGAAAACAATATAGGGGCTGCCTGTGGTAGCCACTGAAAAATGTCAAAGTTTAATTTAGTCCCAAATTGCCAAATATTCTTCTCCACAATATTCCTAGCTATACGGTGGTCTGTCTGCTGAGGGTCTCAGAAGGAAGGCACCTTAAAATTCTCACAGGTGGATGTGTAGATGTACATATTATTACTTCATGTTATAATCTTATCAACTTTTAATTGGCAGGAGTAAACCCTGGGTCTTAAAGGTGAAACGTATTATTAGAGGATTGGCTGGTCAACCCCCTCACTTGTAAAATTCAAAAGACATCATAAAACCCAACAAGGACATGTTCCATGTCAACTAACCTGGGAAGCAGTTTGGACGATTGCTGACATTCCCAAACTGCTAGCTCCGAGAAGCTTTGTTGCAAATTCCACCATTTCTTGCTGGTCGACTCCCGAGTGGATGAGGTATTCCATGAGAACCTGTCCATGTCTCAGGAGAGAGGAGAGCTGAATGCCTTCAAGACATTTACTGACTGTGACGAGGTCTTCAAAAGTTGACTTTGCTAGGGGTATGACTGGGAAAACAGACTTGCAGATATCCATGGTAATGGCAGAACTGGCTGAATTGCAGGAATGCTTGTGAAAGAGCCAGTAACGAAGTACAGCTACAAAAGAACTGAGAAGAATACGACTTCTATCATTCGACCCCTTCCTACAATCACTGTCTGCACTTTTGATGTCTCCCTGAAGAGCTGACTGGAGTTTCTTGAGGTAGTGTAAGGTTGGCTGTGGACTCTCCTCGCTAACCAGTACTGCTTCTTGTAGCAAATGGGTATAGTGTTCAGTGAGAGGTTCACTGCGAGTGAATGCATCCTGGCTCTTCAACAGGTCGACAATCTCCTCTTTGCAGCCTTGAGAAATGAATGGGTCAATAAAGAAGATCTGAAGACCTTGCATCAGTACTAGGTAGACCAGATTACTGTAAGTATAAGAAAAAACTACATGTGAAATAGACTATACAGCAATATCTAAGATTGTAATTATTGTAAATATGAATAATTATACCTTTGTTTCAACGGATGACCTTCACTGGAGTGATAATAGTCACCATATCGATCTTCTCTATGATAATAGCCACCATATCGATCTTCTCTTGCTAATTTACGATTGTTATGAAACCTGTCTATAGTCTCAAGGCACCATTTGAAAGCAGTTGTAATATTTTCATCATGGCTCTGCAGAAAAGCTGCGAAATCCTTGAAGTCCTGGATACCTGTAATGCTATCCTTGGAAACATTCGTTTTGAGATTTTGCAACCCTTTGTCGAGACGGCTTCTAACAACCTGTTCATCTATTTGCCAGCGAGGCACTTCACTGGTACACCCTCCAGCAGTGGGATCTGTGTAAGACAAGAACAGGGTATTATACAAACATACACAACTACATACATATATGTACATACTACCGTATAGCCAGAACTATTGGCGGGGGATATATTTGGGAAATTGGAGATTTTCGAATCTACTGCCGAATTATAATTAACCATGACATTGTTAAATCTTGGCTCAGAAACACATATAGCCTTAATAGGCTTATGATGAAATCCTTTCTTCCTTCAAGCATACTATTAATAATATTCATAGGCTACGAAATTCTATATAACCTAAAGGAACTACAAACACAAAAGTAAAAATGGCCAAAGTTCAATTTGGTCTGAAATCATCATATACTCTTCTCAACGTATTTCTGGCTATATATGGTAGTTACTGTATCAGCAACTATCATAGCAGATTACATATTATGATATTAATGATTATTACATGTCATGTACTTATATTTACCAGGAGCTCCACGTTGTTTGTTGATCTCAGATTCCTTATCCTTCAACTGATAGGCTATCTCCAACACTGGGGGAATTCCCACTAGAGGGACCTTCTCTAAAAAATGCTGAATCAGCTTCTGGAGCTGGTCTCGGTTGAACTGACTGAGAATCTCACTCATTGGAGGATGAATCTCACAAGGAACGATTCCTCTGATTCTGGCAATGCAGAGCACAATTACGTGTTCACACCATTTGCTACTGCTGTGGCATGAACACATGGTTGATGTGATGCAACCTCTGTCGAACTGAACACACAGGGAGATTGGACTATTGGTGTCATGATACCCTCTATGATTGTAGCCTCCTCCCATGGTTTCAAACTTTTCCACAGTGCCTGTAAGATGCATACCTGAATAACCAACACAATTATAACGAATGAATTACCAAAATATTGCCAATTATATTATAACACTTTCAAATTGTCAATAA